>CM053243.1:3404114-3634471 GCA_028583405.1 Pogonophryne albipinna
CTGGAACTACCTAAACTAGTTATACATATATTTATTCTTTACTGTCGGCTTATTACAGGTTCAGCGAGCTGCACGAGACTGACGGGCTGTCAGGAGAGAGAGAGGAAAAGAGAGCACCCCGTTTATTTTTCCAATTTTATTATCCAGAATTACTGTAAACTTTTGAATGAAGTAGTTACTATTAGTAGTTTGTTTAAATGCATTACTTTTTTTTTCATTAACATAAAATAAATCTCACGTAATCCCTGCAGTACTCCAACGTACCCCTAGGGGTCCGCGTACCCCAATTTGAGAACCAATGTTCCACAGTCCTCTCCATCAGCTTGTTTCCAGGTGTTCAGCTGAGCTGCTGGCTGGAGGCTCTGCCTCTCTGATCTCCTCAGTTTGAGTTTGATGAAGCTTTGAGGACTGACGACCAACACAATTATGGATTTTGACCTGACTACTCCAGGTAAATCTTTTGTCACAAAAGCTGCAGCTGTATGGTTTCTCTCCTGTGTGGATTCTCATGTGTTTCTTTAAATCTCCTCTCTCTGCAAAAGATTTCTTACAAATTGAGCAGATGAATGGTTTCCCTCTTGTGTGGATACTCATGTGTGTCTTTAAATGTCTTCTCTGTGTAAAAGCTTTCTCACAGACTGAGCAGCCAAATATTTTCTCTCCTGTGTGGAGTCTCATGTGTGTCTTTAAATGTCCTCTCTGTGAAAAATATTTCTTACAAACTGAGCACCCAAATTTTCTCTCTCCTGTGTGGATTCTCATGTGCCGATTTACATTTCCTCTCTGTTTAAACGTTTTCTCACACAAAGAGCAGCCAAATGTTTTCTCTCCGGCACTACGTCTTGAATCACTGACAGGGTCTAGAGTATTTTCCTGAGAGTTTGAACCTGGTTCTCTGGTCTTCTTCCAATCAGCACTGTCTTCAGTGTCAGGTTCAGAAGAGTCTCCAGGGTTGTCCTCAGGTTGTAAATGTCTCTCTGGATCGGAGTTCCTGGCTGGTTCTGGTCCTCCACAGTCCTCTCCATCAGCTTCTGTTTCCAGGTGTTCAGTTTGTCTTTGATGAAGCTGAGAGGACTGAGGTTTCTCCTCATCATCTTCACTCTTCACAGGGACAGGAATGAATGTGGACTTGGTGATATCAGCCTCCTCCAGCCCTTGAAGCTGATCTCCCTCCTTACTGATCCAGAGTTCCTCCTGTTCCTCTTTAATGTGTGGGGGGGGCTCTGGGTCCTCCTGGTCCAGACTGGCGCTCCACTCCTGCTGCTCAGGGGGAACCTCTTCTTTAACCACCACCAGCTGCTGGACGTCTGCAGGAAACAGGAAACACATATTCAGAGAAACTGTAGAGTATAAGAATTTAAAATCTTACCACGATTAACACTTCTTTAACTTTGCAGCCCTTATCCATTCCTTATTTTAAATGCTTTTCCAGACGCCCTGGAGAGTTTTAGGACAACAGGTGAGTTAGTACTCTAGCTGATCTAAAACGTAGTTTCACTGCCGCTTAGCAAGGCGTCAGCCGTTCACGGAGTGTGAGGCCTTAGCCTTATAGTTTGTGACCCGTCTGCAGAGTCGTTAGCTGAGAACTGGTGTTGGAGTTTCTCCGAGTAGTCGTTTAGCATCTCTCACCGCCTTGCTAAACCTGTACTTGGACTCATACAGGTGCATCTCAATAAATTGAATATCATGGAAAAGTGAGTTAATATCAGTAATTCAATTTATAAAGTTTAAACTTATACATCACATATATTCATCAGACACAAAGGGATTATTTCCAGGGTTTTAATCTTGATGATTGCGGTTTACAGCTAATGAAAGCCAAAATTCAGCATCTCAGAAAATTTGGTAACACTTTATATTAAGGTACACAAATTAATCAACTAGTTGTTAATTAACATGCTTATTAGCAGTATATTGGCTCTTTATTAGTCATTATAAAACACTTATTAATGCCTTATTCTGCATGACCATATTCTACAAGTAATAAGCCATTAGTTGAGAGGTTTTCCTCAATAACCCTCTAATTAGTGCTTATTTATTGCAAGTAAGGACGTTGTTGTACATGAGTTTTGGTCTTAATATGCTCTGCTCAATATGGGCCTAATAAGGCAGTAGTAGCACAAGAATAGTAATTCTCCCATAATAACACTTAACAAATATGATCTATTCTTATGTAACAAGACATGAAACTATAAGTGTTAATTGTGTCTAAATAATTCAAAATTAGGTATTTCTATCTAAGAATATGTTCCCTATTTTAAAGTGAAGTCTTGTTCATAACCAATAAGCTATTAGTTTGACTCTAATTGACCTGAACATGTTCCCTATTCTAAAGTTGCCTCCTCTTCACACTTTGTAAATTCATTATAGCACACAACTACTGAAATTAACCTCAACAGTACATGAACAAGGATATCAAAAATATCTGTTTTATTAATTAACCACTGAAGAGAGGTTCAGACACATCCCAAAACATGTCAACTTTATCCAAGGCTGAGAACACATAATGCAGCCTGTACGTTTTAATAAAAACAGATTTTTTTGTGTGACCTGCTTGTATGTACTTACACAATAGGTGTACTGTTCTCTCTATGTGTTGTACTGTCTCAGTGTGAACATAGATTAACCAGCCAGCCAAACTCTTTTGAGAGGCAGGGAATGAGCAGCCATGCTCCTGTATTGACTTATTTGCAGTCCACTGACATTCAAACGGAGTGAAACTATACAAAAATAAGTTACAAGGCACTGAATGATCTCATACATGCAAGTGTAACATACACATATTAACACATAGGAGCACTAAGTGTAAACAAGGTAAATATAGCTAATAATAGCTGTGCAATAAGCATGCAGGCAAGTATGGCTAACGCTAACATGTATGGCTAACGCTAGCATGTATGCTAACGCTAGCACGAATGCTAACGCATTTTCTCATTGTGTTTAAACATCTCTGACTTTGTTTCTCAGAATCCTGACTTTTTTCCGGAAAACCTTTTTCTCCAAAGTCAGAATTTTTCAGAAAATCTCAACAGTCTGACTTTGTTTCTCAAAACTCTGACTTTGTTTCACAAAATTCTGACCTTATCTGGAAATCTCTCACATTTCTGGCTTTTCTCAAAATTCTGACTTTATCTAAAATGCTGAATATTTCAGAAAACCTCAGAATTTTGACTTTCTTCAAATCAAATGTTACGTGCCAGGCAGGCTGTACTTGTGTGGTTTTCCTTCCCTCCTCTGTTTCTCTCTTCTCCCTGTCTTCTGCACAGCTAATCAGCAGCTGATTGGTATCTGCCTGTGCACCTGAGTCTGATGGCTGATTGGATCCTCTCACCCTCAGCTGGCCTATCAGCAGCCAGCGCCGACCATAAAGGAGGCACCCAGGAAGTCTTCTCGCTCTCTCACTCTGGGCCTGTTGCTGTTTGAGGAGCCTGAAATTGACTGCCTTGTTTAGCAACTAATTCTCCTTATATTGTCTGACCTTTTGAAAGTGTGTGTTGAGAGGTGGAGGAGTTAGGTAAGTCTGGGGTACCCTGTACATTTCTCACCATGTAGCTAACAAATGTTTAGACACACTAGGTTAGCGGATTGTTGCCACCCCTGTATATTGTTTTGTCAACTTCTTCGTAGTTTAGTTAGTGAGGGTTTTTGTTTGAGTTTTGGTTTCAAAGGATAGATGTAGAGATAGGCCTGGTTTTGTTATGCTTGTTTCTTTTGTTTGGCACAATCCTTTGACTCCTCCTCCTCCTCACGAAGAGTATTTCTGTTAAAGTTCTGTTCAGATAGGTTTACAAGGAATAAACCTTTTGTCAACCTTTACGCTGACTCCTTCATAATTATTGGTTGTATGTTATTGTCTCCAGGTCCCCTAGACTTTAGTGGGGACGTAACACAAAACATCCTGACTTTTTTTCTCAAAATTCTGACTTTGTAAAATGCTGAATTTTTCATAAATCTATACAATCTGGCCTTTTCAGAAAACCTACACATTTTGACTTTTCATTGAAATAATTTTTTTTTTTTTTAAATCTTTACTTTTTTCTCAATCTTCACTTTTTCAAAAAACATCAACATTTAGACTTTTCGCATATCTCATAACTTGTTTGTCAAAATCCTGACTTTTTCTAAAATGCTGAATTTTTCAGATAACCTGACTTTTTTCTAAAATAAAAAATTCTGACCAATTTTCTAAAATTCTGACTTTTTTTCTGAAAAATGTCCGATGATAGAAAGGCAACAGTAACTCAAATAACCACTAGACCATTTCTGCTGCGACATTCAGGCGGTAGGGTCAGAAGACAAGACTAGGAGACTCCTCCTTCTCCATCGAACAGACAGAGAACCAGAGCTGAACCAACAACAAGGATGCATCCAGAACTGCAGCCAGAACTAGTAGTCCTGGTAGTCCTCCCTCAAACTCTCTGGGTGCAAAGCCGAAGAGTAAATCATTTCCATGGGATTTGGGAGGACGAACAACAGGCAGAGCCCAGCGCTCTGAAATCTGTGATGTGACCGGCTGGTCTGCATTGTTATCACCCAGGAAGAGCGCATCTTCAACCCCTATTCCTACTAGGAAACAGCCGTGGACAGCTGCTAAAGGGAGAACTACAAACAATCCTCCAAAACCACGAGTGTGCCAATCCAGAACAGATACGCTCCACTGACCCAGAACCGGAGATCTCTTTCTGATGACCTGGATAACCTGTCCTCTTCACACAGGACCAAGGACCAATAGCTACTCCAAAAGTAAAAGGCTAGAGGGAAAGCTAACAACTGGGCCTGAAACTCTGATTGTGGGTGACTCTGCTGTAAGAGATGTAAAAGGTCTGTGTAGTAAGAACAACACCAAAGTACTCTGTTTTCCCAAGGATATGGTCTCTGACTTGGCTGAGAAGATCCTGCATATTGGGGCTGAACATCCGACTGTGAAGAATGTGGTACTGCACATTGGAACAAATGATGTTGTGAAACAAGAGTCAGAAGTGCTGAAAGAATACTTTAAATGTCTGTTGGAAACTGTCAGCTCTCTAAATGCAGAGGTGTTCATCAGTGGCCCTCTACCGCCAGTCAGAAGAGGAGTGGAGAGATTCAGCAGATTGTTTGCACTGAACACGTGGCTTTCAACTGTCTGTACTGACCATTCTGTCAATTTTATTGACAACTTTAACTTTTTCTGGGACCGCAGACATCTTTAAGGCAAATAGAGTTTGCCTGAACAAGTCAGGAGTGAAATTGTTTATCTCTAACGTATTCAACTGCCTGCGTCATCAATCTGTTCCCTCTGCCAAGGCCAAGCAACAAGAGGAATCAAAACAAGAGAAAGACACAACACATCGCTCAGAAAACCTTGAAAATCTATCACTGCACCCGCCTGAGGAATGTCTTGATCATGGGAGACAAATGGAGGAGTCTCCACCGCCCTTCACCCCCGCTATCACCTCTGAGGATACTCTTCCTTCACCACACAGCTCTATCTACTCTCCGTTCACCCTTTCACCCTCGCCCACCCTCCTGGAGATCGCTGAACACATGAAGGAGATACAGAGGGTTGGCACCAATTCCTTCCTGGAGTTCAAAGACCAAACTAAGGCGATACGCAGGGTTGGCAGCATGTCCTTTACCCCCGCTCCTCAACGACGCCCATCAAAATCACCGCAGAGACGCACACCATCTCCCCCGTCTTCATCACCATGCCTACGTCAATCACCTCCCCTCCCCTCAAGAAAGCATCTGCAGTCTCCGAAGCCTGATAAGGATGTGTGTGTACAAAATGCAACAAACTCTTACTGATATGTGCTGGGTCCAGGCTCAAGGGCGTATGGCACTCTCAACTCTTTCCGGGACATGCTGGGGCCCTGCCTGCCTATAGCTTTGCCGATATCTGTGTTGATAGGTAATAGATTAAGAGCGGTGAATCATCTTAGATACATGAAGTGCTCAAACGTTTGTGTGAGTTTATCAAATTTAGCAGTGATTCCATGTCAGCCAAAGCTTGTCACAAACAATCTTACTGATAGTGTATTCAGCAAACTTAAACTAGTTTTATTAAATGTCAGGTCTCTGGCAGGAAAAACATTTTTAATCAATGATTTTATCACTGAGCACAATCTCGATTTTATGTTTTTAACGGAAACATGGATTGAACAAAATAACAGTGCAGCTGTTCTTATCGAATCAACCCCTCCCAACTTTAGTTTTATGAGTCAGGAAAGAATGCATAAGAAGGGAGGTGGAGTTGCTATTTTGTACAATGATTCCCTTCAATGCAGGAAGACATCTTATGGGAACTTTGCTTCTTTTGAATATGTGGCCCTTCAGCTGAAATGCTCCTCTCGAGCTCTGTTCCTAAATAACTATAGACCACCCAAATACTGTGCACGCTTTTTTGATGACTTTACTGAACTGCTGTCTATAGTGTGTATTGACTTTGACCGTCTAGTCATTGTTGGTGATTTTAACATCCATGTTGACAACCCCCAGGACAGAGGGGCAAAAGAACTGTTTTGTGTTCTTGATAGCTATGGACTGACTCAGCATGTGACGGAGCCCACGCACAATAAGGGGCACACTCTGGACTTAATTATCTCAAAGGGTCTGAATATCTCTAAGGTTGTGGTGACTGATGTTGCAATCTCTGATCATTCCTGTGTTTTCTTTGAGAGCTCTATTTCTGTTCACAAAAATCTTCAGAAAGAGGTAACCACAAAGCGATATTTAACTGAAAACACTAGGGAAATGTTTACTCAGAATTTTTCTTCCACACCTGCCCCTGCTAACATCTCAGTAAATGAGCTAGTAGATTGTTTTAATTCAAAAAGTTATAGATGCCATTGCTCCACCTAAGGTAAAGGATTCAAAGAATCGGAATTGAGAACCGTTAAGAACCGGAATCGGAAAGTAGAATCGGAATCAGAATCGTGGAAATTCAAACGATACCCAACCCTACTCATCTCTGAGGATCTGACGTTGACTCATCACTGAGGATCTGACGTGGACCTGAATTGGACTCATCACACTAACACCATCCAGTTTTTCCCACAGATCTGAAATATAGTTGGGGGGGTGGTGGTAGCGGCGGGGTTGAGGTGACGTGCAACAACATTAACATTAACCTTTCTGTTGGTCGCTTGTTAGCAGACCCTTCACGCGATGGCAGAGCGAACAGGTACAGGCAGGGCCCATAGTGATAGCCCTATAGTTTACCCACACATAAACATATGGAAATGAGTTACTATTTAAACAAATAAATGTATTTAGAAATGTATTTAGAAAGCTATCAATGTGATTTTAAGTGGGGGATGTTCCCCCGGTAAGATTTTTTTTCAAATTTTTTCACACTCTAGTGGATTTTGAGGGGGAAATAAAGAGACTAGATTGATGGAAACACCTATATTAAACAGAACTGTATACATTTCAATAATCATAAAATCATGGCCATAACCAATAACATACCATTTCCAAACACTGAAACTTGTTTATTAATTTATTTTTAGTTCATTTATAGTTGTGAGTGTGTCTGTGCTGTTAGGAATCGTGGAAAAAGGTAGGACCCAAAAGCAGACTACAAAAAACGGAAAAAGGTCTTGAAACAAAAGCGAGCTTTATTTAAAAGCTGAGTAACAAAACATGGCATAACTTGAAACGGTAACAGAAAACAACTACACAAAAACTGACCGTGAGAAACATGGAGGAAGACCGGAGAGACAACTAAGAAACATGACGTGAAGGGAGGACAAACAAACAATGAACCGACAGGGGCACACAGGAAGAGACAAGACTAAATACAGGGAGGGGTAATCACGAGACAAGAAACAGCCGGGCAGGGGAGGCATAAACACAAGGGCAACAGGTGAACACAATTAGACAATCAGACACACCAGGGAAACTAACGACAGGATAACAAGACACAGGTGGGAACAGAACAGCAAAATAACACCCAAAACAAGACAGACTAAACTAAAAACGTGACATGACATTAGGATTGTGACATGTGCTCCTGAATCAGCCTCTCCTCCTCTCCCCCCTGCTCCTCTTTGAGGCAGCAGCAAAGACTAGTTTTAGCTCTCAACAAGTTTTAAAAGTGTATCTTACTTTTTTTCACCTAGTTAACTTTTTATTTATTTATTCATGCATATTTTACTAATCACTACCCTCTCAAATGGAAATATGGGTTTACATAAATGGTGACCAAACTGTTTGAGACCCACTGAGAACTTAGACCAAGTTCACTATCTAAACACTCAGAGTCCTTAACCTCACCTGAGCTGAGGTTATCCCGAGCTTGAATGACACACAGAGACCAATCAAGGGCTTTGATTTATGATCTGTATGACAGTGGCCATGTCGGCAGGCCACATCATGTGGACAGCCAGTCACCCTGTGTGAGGCAGGCCACTTAACAGGCCAGACCATCGGGGAATCCCCCGGTCCTCCCGATGGCCAGTCCGGGACTGGGTACAGGAGGCGTAGACCGAGGGATCATTGTCCACAAGTGAATCGATCGCAGATGGCGTCGTGGTCACGGACGAATAAATTATTTTTTTGTAAAAACATTTTTTAATAAAAAAAACAAAAACAAAAAGGGTCGCGAAATATACTTGGGCGGCCGTTAATATACCTGGGCGGGCCGCCCAAGTATAGTCTATGTGTGGGAAACCCTGCATCACCAAAACAGATTATTGATCTAATATATAATATTCCATTTACTTGTATATATACTCTTTGTGCACCATTTTTATTCTATTCTATTTTATTTGTATTTACTTGCACACTTGTATCTGTTTTATTTGTTCTATGTCCTATATGTTGCTCTGTTGGAGGAGCCTGTGACCTAAGTTTTTCGTTGGCATATCTACACTGTAGGTAATGTACCAATGAAGCTTAGCGCAAGTTCAACCAGGAAGTCTTTAGTCATTCATTCACATATTTCCAGCTTACACACTGCAAAAACAGCCCTTCCAAAAACAGGCAAAAATATTCTTGAATGAAGTCAGATTTTCCTTTATCAAGCAAAAATATCTGCTAATGGGGTGAGCCAAATTTGCTTGGCTAGAATTCTTAAAACTATAATTAAAATCTAGCTACTGAAAGACCGTAATGGGCCTTTAAACTAGAAATAAATGCTTATTACAAGTAATGATTCCTGAATTATTTAAGAAAGAATAACTTATATTACATATTACATTACATGTTAGACGCTTTTATCTAAAGCGACTTACATACTCAATACTGTGGCCAATCCCCACAGGAGCAATTTGGGGTGAAGTGTCTTCCCAGGGACACAACGACATGCTGACTGCAGTGGAGTTTGAACCTGTGCTTAATTCTTATTGTAAGCTTTATTTGCTGATTTTTAAACTTAATTTAAGATTTACATTCGAAGTTTAAGACCGCCAATGATTCTTATTGTAAGCTTTCTTTGCTAATTATAAATCTTAATTTAATAAATACATTCTTAGTCAACTCAACCAAAACACTCATTTTGAGTTATTCTTTCTTAAATAATTCAGGAATCATTGCTTGTAATAAGCATTTCTTTCTAGTTTCAAGGCCCATTACGGTCTTTCAGTAGCTAGATTTAATTAATTATATATATATATATATTATTTTTTGGTGTGTTTTGTATACCACACCATAGTTCTCTCAATGGCAATGTGAAAAGGGAATAGACAGCTCTCGGCAATGAAATGTCATTTAATCAGATTCTTAAATTGAGAAGTTGTTTGATGGTTTATTTCTTAAAATAAGAAAAAATGTATGCAAACTAGGGATGCACGATATTGGTTTTTTGAAACTGATACCGATAACTTCCTGCTTCTCAAGACCGACACCGATAACCGATAATAATATAATATAATATATATATTAAATGTACCTGTAGTTTTTGCACACCTGGTTGTAAAAAAAAAGACTATAGTGAGCAAATGACATGAGCATTACTACTATGAACAAAACAAAGCCAAGAACAGTTTTGACTCTTCAAAGTGACCATATTTATTTTCCCAAATAAATATAATTGAGTATTTTTTTGAGTATTGCCTTTTTCAAAAGCCTCGTCGATAGGTAAAAGCCCCGGTGCCTTTGCAGCTGGCTTTGGATTCGCCGCTAGTTTAGCAGCGCAGGCGTCTTCGTACGCTTTTAACACACCATCGTAGCGATGGCGATGTTTCAGGTGACTAATCAGGTTGGAAGTATTATAGCTCGTTGCCTTGTTCCCTCCTCGTGGAACTTCTGCATTGCATTTGTTAATACAAATAGCAAGCGAACTATCTAACTCTGAAACTTTGAAATAGTCCCATACTACCGACGACATGTTTGTTTACTGTCCTGGCTTCACGGCCGCACACCATTTACGTCACAGCCAGGCATGAGTTAGGGAGCGCTGGATTTGTGAAAAACTCCCCTCTTCCTAAACCACTAATACCACAGTACTGGCAAAACGGGAGGAGCCGAGTGGAAAACAAGCGCCCCTCATCCCAATCCACCCACACCGCAGTATCTTTTTCTTACCCCAAAAATACATTGTATATTATCGGGGCTATTAATACTTTTATCGGGTTTATCGGGATGACGTCATAATTGCTAATATCGGACCGATAATTATCGGCCCGATAATTATCGTGCACCACTAATGCAAACCAATGCTGTAACTTGTTACTAGTTAATTCTAGCTCAATATAAGATAGCATTTTTAGTAAACAAAAGTAAGTATATCTTCTCAAAGCAAGAATACTTTTCTTAAAAACAACATTCTTAACAAGATAATTTGACTTTTTAGATGAAAAAAAAATTAAGTTTTTTTCACTTTCTTAAATAACTTTTTTGCAGTGTTCTCTCTCTCTCCTCTCAATCAGCGATCGGGGGCGTCACTCCCAGCTAAACCTATCACTTATCCTCTGTTCCCACAAGCCTATCATAGAGCATTGCTAACCCTTTAAATCTGCTCTCTCCCCTTCTGACAGCTGTCATTTCACCCCTTCCACCTCCCAAATCCTGGATCAAGCTTAAACCAGTCCTCTCCAGACCTCCATCAAGATTTAGAGATTTAGAGCCTTTTATTGTCATTATACACAGAGTATAACGAGATTCAGAGTGCAACTCTGTCCCGGTGTGCAAAAAATACAAACAAATACATAACACTAAAAAACACGGCAATAGGACAGACAACATACAATCATACGAGAGAATAAATAGTTAAATATTGATCTAAAAAATAGTATATAAAGTGCATTTAAAAGTGTGTGTATGTGTGAGAATGGTTACAGTTATTGCATTATGTGTGGTGGTTGAGCAGCCTGACGGCCCAGGGGTAGAAACTGTTTTTGAGTCTGTTTGTCCGTGACTTGAAGCTCCTGTATCTCCTCCCAGAAGGCAGGAGAGAGAACAGTCTGTGACCTGGGTGAGAGCTGTCCTTTATAATTTTGTTAGCTCTGCTGAGGCAGCGGGAGGTGGAGATGTGTTCTAGAGAGGGCAGGGGGCTGCTGATGGTTTTCTCTGCCATCCTGATCACCCTCTGCAGGGCTTTCTTGTCCGCAGCCGAGCATCCTGCATACCACCCCGAGATGGAGTATGACAGCACGCTCTCGATGGTCGCCCGGTAGAAGGACACCAGCAGCTTCTTGTTCAGTCGGTTTCTCCGAAGCACCCTCAGGAAGTGAAGTCGCTGCTGGGCCTTCTTAACTGCTGCAGTGGTGTGTGCTGTCCAGCTGTGGCTCTCCGAGATGTGAACCCCCAGGAACTTAAAGGTGGAGACCCTCTCCACTCTCTCTCCATTGAGGTGAAGGGGGGCGGGTTCTGGACGGTGCTTTCTGAAGTCTATGATGATTTATTTTGTTTTGCTTGTGTTCAGATACAGATTGTTTGCTGAACACCACACAGACAGCTTCAGGATCTCGTCTCTGTATGCCGACTCGTCGTCTCCCTTACATATTTGACCGACCACAGTGGTGTCATCTGCAAATTTGATAATGGATTTGGAGGGGTGAATGGGAGAGCAGTCGTGTGTGTAGAGAGTGTAGAGTAGAGGGCTCAGCACGCAGCCCTGCGGGGAGCCAGTGCTGAGGGTGCGGGTGGAGGAGCAATAAGGGCCTATTTTCACTGTCTGAGGACGGTCTGTTAGGAAATTATTAATCCAGGCGCATGAGATGGAGGGGAAACCTAGGCTTGACAGTGTTTCCACTAGTATGTCAGGTATGATGGTGTTAAAAGCTGAGCTAAAATCGACAAACAGCATCCTTATATAGTTGCCTGGGCCTTCTAGGTGGCTCACAGCTGTGTGAAGGACCGTGGCGATGGTATCATCCGTGGATCTGTTGGCTCTATAGGTGAACTGATGAGGTCGAGGGAGGGTGGGAGGCTGGCTTTGATGTAGTCGGCTATCAGTCTTTCAAAACATTTCATCACCGCCGATGTTAGGGCTATGGGCCTGTAGTCGTTGAGCTCTCTGACTGGTGTCTTTTTGGGGACAGGAATGATGGTAGTCGTTTTCAGACAGGATGGAATGCAAGCTTGTGACAGGGACAGGTTGAATATCCTGGTCAGGACACCTGAAAGCTGGTCAGCACAAGCTTTGAGTACTTTTCCGAGTACTCCATCGGGTCCTGCGGCTTTTCCAGGATTCACAGACCTCAGCGTCTGCTTCACCTGATGTTCTTTGAGAGTGAGAGGTGGTATGGAGCTGGTAGTTTGCAGGGACAGAGGCAGAATAGAAAAGTGGGGGGGTCTGCTAGCCTCAAAGCGGGCAAAGAAGTGGTTTAGTTCCTCTGCAAGGTGGGCGTCAGCTCTAGTAGTGCCAGATGTTTTGCCCTTATAGTTGGTTAGCTGTTGAAGGCCCTGCCAAACGCACCGTGTGTTGTTATGAGCGAGATTCTCCTCCACTTTTCCCTTATAGTCCTCCTTTGCAGCCTTGATGCCTCTCCTCAGATTCACCCTTGCCAAGCTGTACTGGGCTGCGTCCCCCGACGTGAAGGCTGTGTCACGGGAACTCAGGAGAGACCGCACCGCTCTCGTCATCCATGGTTTTTAGTTTGGGTAGACCCGAATGCGTTTTTCCACAGTTACAGTGTCTGTGCAGAACTTGATGTAGGATAAGACAGCCTCTCTGTGTTCCTCCAAGTCTGTCTGTTCAAATATGTCCCACGCTGTGTGTTCGAAGCAGTCTTGCAGTTGTGAGAGTGCCCCCTCGGGCCAGGTTCTAATATATTTCACCACCGGCTTGGTGTTACTTCTGAGGGGGGTGTAAGCTGGGATGAGAAGCAGTGAGAGGTGGTCAGATAGTCCTAAATGGGGGAGTGGGACCGCTCTGTAAGCATGCTTCAGGTTAGAATACACCCGGTCCAGTGTGTTCTTTCCTCTGGTGGTACATTGTACATATTGTACAAATTTGGAAAGCACATTATTTAGACATGCATGATTGAAGTCTCCAGCAACAATATGAACTCCGTCCGGATGGGACCTCTGTTGTTTATTTATTAATCTCTGGAGGTGGTCAAGTGCAATGATGGCATTAGCATCAGGTGGGATATAAACAGTGTTAATTATCACCACCGTCAGCTCTCTGGGCAGGTAAAAGGGTCTGCACATGATAGACATTACTTCCAGGTCGGGAGAGCAATGTGTATGTGTAACCCTGCTGTCCATGCACCAGTCGTTGTGGATGTAAACACACAGACCACCCCCTCGGCTCTTACCGGAAGCGCTGTTCCTGTCGTAGCGGTGGGTAGAGCGGCCTGGTAGCTGCACTGCTGCGTCCGGAATCCGCGGGTGTAGCCAGGATTCTGTGATGATCATCACACAGCAGTCGCGTACGTTCGTGTTAGCAGCTAATAGTACCTCCAATTCGTCAATTTTGTGGACGATGGACCTGGCATTTGCGAGGAAGAGGCTTGGTAGTGGTGGTCGGTGCGGCCGCTTCCTTAGCCTAGCAAGCAGACCTGCACGGCAACCTCGCTTCTGCTTCCTCTCCCTCCGGCGCCTGCGTTGCTTCACAGGCCCGAAAACAATCCAGGGAGACCCGAGCGGTCTCGCTATGTCCTCCGGGATGTTGTTAGTCCGGTGGAAATCGGCTGTGATGTCAGAGCGACAACTCATCCCTATGTCAAATAAGTCCATGTGACTGTATATGTAATTCGCCTGTTCTAGGGTGTTCACGCACACTAACAAAAAACAAACAGTGCACAACCAAAACAGAGAGCTGTGAGCCGCAGCGTCTGAGCGCGCCGCCATACTAGCCAGGAAATCAGCTGTTCTATCGCATCAATCCCTTCATGCCTTCACCACCACCAGTGTCTAGACCCCAGGGTGGGCTTCATCGGTTCGGTTCCCCCCCCCCCCCTAATGATATTCCAGCACAACAGGGTCTAATCGGCAAACACCATTACATTCATCCGTGTATACCCGGCAATAGAGTGGCGAAGTCACGTCCATGGGACCTTATTTCTGAAAAATAATGTGTTGAAGTCAATGGAGAGAGAAAACTTATCTTTCGATCCCGTTTGAATTGTGCCATGAATTACACATATGATGTTTGTCAATCTTAACAAATAATTTCCATGTCAAAAAAGTCACAGTTTGCCGTAAAACTGTTGAAATACAAGACTATGAAAAATATGCAACTAGAAAGACTACAAATCCCAGAGTTGCGTAAGTGATGTCATAACTGTTTTCCTCCACTAAGAGATAGCTAAGATCAGCGCCATATAGATATAATCTATCTATATGGCACTGGCTAAGATAAGATAACTTTAACAAGATGCCTATGTGCTTAGTACCAGGTTGTTATCATACCAGCAATGGGTCTTGCTCGTTCTTTCGCTTCCCGTCTGATGAAAGGACCAGGAGTGGCTGGATCAAGTTAGCTACCTAGCTAGTAGCTAGCACGTTAGTTAGTATTACAGCCTTGTCATTTTTATTAGCCTTAATATGAAGTAACATCAAGTAACCCAAAATGTTAAACAGTAAGAGTAGTAGTCATATTTCGTGAACCCTTTGAAGAGTACTGTCACACCGGTGTGATCATTCTATAATACACCATTTAAGCCCGGGGGAGAAATGCTAATGCTACATTAGCATCTGCGATCTGTTCTACTTCACGCTATCTGCACAAATGGTTGACATTAAACATTAAAAAGACCAGGCAGTTCAGAGAGAATCAAAGGAAGGCAGGCAGGCAGCTTTGCATGACATTCGACAGGACGTGTTTCATTGTGGTGATAGTGAGGGTAGCCAATCGTTTTGTTGACAAGACAGTAGTGACGGCCATCTTGGTGACGTGTGTTGTTCTGCTAGGAGATGTAGTTCATTGAGCGTTTCACACAAACAAATGTGTTACTTCACATTTTTACGACACATTTTTTTTTTTTGACTTGTAAAATTATCTTTTAAATTGACAAACATCATATGTGTAATTTGTGGCACAATTCAAACGGGATCGAAAGATAATCTTTCTCTCTCCATTGACTTCAATACATAATTTTTCCGAAATAAGGTCCCATGGAGGTCCACCGGAAGGGGAGGGACTTCGCCACTCTATCGGAAGAAACAGCCCTGCCTAGCAGTTGGCACATTTGATAAAACTACAGCATGCGATCTCAGGCAGTAGCCACTTACAATTCGTCATGAGATCAGGGAGCAGATGTAGGATGGAAGTTTCCCTAACATGGCTTTGTATATACAAATGTACCAGTGACTGAGCCTCCGTAAGATGATTCTATACATATATATTGTTACATCAAAACAGTCTCTCCTGATTGAAATTACAATAAACCCTAAAGTGATACTCACATGTATCAGTTATTATCGTAAGTTAAACCCAATACTAGTGATGTTACATATTGCGCCGAGGCTTCGGAGCGTGTGTCGAGTAATCCCCGAAGCTTTTTGTGAAGCATGTATCGAGACTTGTATCGTTTTGGGCCAGTGACGTCATCGATTACAAACGAAGCCTCGCTGCCTGTCGATACCACGTGACTGCTTCACGAAGCGATTCAGATCGGTTGAACCGTTGAACCGCAGCGCTCATATTACCCATGGATGTATAATAAGAACCATATTACCTCTCCTGTACCCGGGCCCGGTGACACGATGGAATTAAGAGAGCTCAGACCCTCACTCATATAGAGGTCGGAACATGTCATAAGTATAAATAGATACAAGCATAAATAAATGTAGGAATAAAAACATGAATAAATATGGTCCAGTGTTGTCAGGGAGATTCAGTGTGTGTGCTGTGGCTCAGCTGGAAAGCAGTTGACTCACAACCGCAGGGTCTCTGGTTCAACGACTGGACAAGATGTCTTTTTTTTGTTTATAAAAGCTACAGCTAAATGAGATAATGTAGTTAATAAACGTATTCTTTGATATGGTTTAGCCTTTCTCAGGCTACAACATGGTTAAGTTTATGAATATTATTAAGGAATACAAATCCCTCTTTGCAATGTTTACCAGCCTCCTTAGGCTTTTCCATCACAATCATTCAACTGGAATAAAAACAATATTGTTAACATGAAAATATGATTTAATGTTCGTTGTTTAGAGTTATTCTAAGGCTTTACTCATTGGGAACTCGGTATGAGATAGAGCACACTGTTGAGATGTCCAATCTGCCTGTTTTACACACTTTGACCAGCAGGGGGTTTGTGTTCAAATGAAGCCCATGATGAAGCCTCATGAGATGAACCCTTTAGCGAACCAATTGGCTGGAAAGCTTCAAAGCTTCATCTCGCCATCACTACCCGATACTCACATGTATCAGTTACTCCTGACGTTCTGCTTTCTCTCTGAGACCGGACCGACATTGTTTGTTTCCTCGTCACCGGCGCGCATTGCATCCTGGGATACGGTGGGCTGCGAGGAAGAGGACTCTTCAAATCCGGGAAAAGAAGAAGTCCGCATTCAAACCCGCCCCTCTCTTCTGTCTGTCCGCAGAATCAGAAGTCCTTTATTGGTCCCACAGAGGGACATTAACATGGTTACAGCAACAGTGGAGATAGATGCTGCTCCCAGACCGTAGTGGAGGAATACAGGAGAGGACTCTCTGCAGTCTTCCCGGACTGAAGCACCAGGCTTCGGCTTCAATAACCCACTCTGAAATGAGGCAGACAGGCAGGCTGTTCCTTGGGAGGCCGCTGTGTTTCCTCAGGACTTTGTTATACAGCTAATTGGAGACAGACTGATCACTGCTGCTACTCCCGCTCTCTACCGGACACACACTACGCTCGCTCTACACATGCACGCGCCACACCCCCCTCTCTCTCTCTCTTAAAGGGATAGGCGACCCCACTCTGCTATTATTAGAGAGAGAGAGAGAGAGAGACTTAACAAATTGATACGTTGGATCAACTCAAAACAATGTTGCTAATTTGTTACAGCTAAAAAAATTTGACCGCAAAAAATGTATTTAAAAGATATTGCTTCCGTCTAAGATATATATATTTACATTCACACAAAGCAAACATTGTTAAATAAATACAAATTAATACTTCCAGTGGACTGAGGAGGAAGGGTGATCATCTATGTTATTATAAAATGTGTTTATTTGGCATATAATACTATGATATTAAATACATTGATAATTATACACCTGTCAATGGCAAAAATAGGTAATTAATAAATAAATAATTTCAAGCGGACTTCCATATTTGCCTTGGTACTTCCTGTTTAAATGTAATTGCTATTACTTTGCATAGCCTCGCCAGCTTTATCAAACTTTACTGACAAAATAAACAGTTTTTAAGCTTTTTAAATGAACTGTTAAGTTGTCACAGATGACTTAGAGCAATGATGTTTTATCACATTTAGAGCAGGTATCACGTTAAGGCCATGATACACCAAGCCGATTTCGGCTGTCGATAGATGTCTGGCCGTCGATGAGCGTCCTGTCACCCTACTCAGATTGGTGTGTCCCGCACCGTCGTGTCTTTTCGGCCGTGCCGAGGCTGTTGGCAAAATAAATCACTCTGATTGGCTGTTCAGCTTAGCGAATCAGTGCATGAGAAGCAAAAGGGAAGTGAAGAAGGCACACACAGACGGCTATTATTTTTCATTTTCCAGTACCGCACTAAACATGTTTTCGAAGTCTGTGATGGACGAGAGTGAAAATGGAACGCACACTATTTGTCGTTTGTATATATCACGCAGTCTGTCTTCTGGTTGCCTCTTTTGAATGATAAATACACACTACCGCCGCCTGCTGGTAAGGAGTTATTGCCACTCACGCATGCGCAGTGCGTACATGCTACTTGGCCGTCGGCTGAAGTCTTTGCGGTGTGTTCCAGTGCGACTGTTGGCCAAGACGCAGGAGACATGAGGCGACACAACAATCGGGTCTGTCTGGATGTGTTCTTTGGTGTCAGTTTGGTGTGTAGGGACCTTTATACACACTTACTGGGACTAACTCAAAGAGTTTAAACCTAGCAATCATCATTGTTTTCAGTGTCACGTTCAGAAGAGTCTCCAGGGTTGTCCATGTCTCTCTGGGTCTGAGTTCCTAGCTGGTTCTGGTCCTCTTTTCCTAAACTTTGGTATACTTATTTATTTATTTAGAGGCGTGGGGAATGAAGAGAAACACATATGAGCATTTTATGAGCATGGATTCAATCTAGTTTATCTACTCTGGAACTAGCTAAACTAGTTATACGTACATTTATTCTTTACTGTCGGCTTATTACAGGTTCAGCGAGCTGCACGAGACTGACGGGCTGTCAGGAGAGGGAGAGGAAAAGAGAGCACCCGGTTTATTTTTCCCATTTTATTATCCAGAATTACTGTAAACTTTTGAATTAAGTAGTTAATCTACAATTAGTAGTTTGTTTAAATGTCAGTACTTACGTTGTTTTTTATCATTAACATAAAATAAATCTCACGTAACCCCGGTACTATATATATATATATATATACTGCTGTGCTGGGGAGGCTTTGCCCTGGGGACGTCGCGGGGAGACCGGAGCGCCTCCACGTTGCCTGTTGGCTGTTTTGGACGGTGAGAAGATTTCTAGTCATCCTGGGAGGTCTACTGGATTCGGGTCTGTTCTGCCGCCCGTAGTGGGAATCCCCTGCAAAGGATCGGATGTGTCACACAAACAATTACCGGTTGCCTTGTCACAGACAATCTGTTCAACAAAATATGTTTGTCTTTTTTGTTTGCCTGCTATGATGGTTCTTCAGGACTGCTTCTTGAGCTCTAATCACATTTTCGCAGACTTTTCTGGTGATTTTAAAGTAGATGACAATTTATGTGTGTCGATTAAGAGGAAAAGATGCCTGGTTTACTTGTTATTATTGCTATCAGGACATTTACAACCTAACCCTGGACCGCCCAGTAGTAGTAGTAGTAGTAGTAGTCAGATCGCTACTCCTGCTGATTTTAAATCTGGGTTGGGATTCATACACTTGAATGTGCGCAGTCTTTTAGCTAAACTAGATTTTGTCCGCATTTGGGCGAGCTCGACTGACGCTGATGTCATTGTCTTGTCAGAAACATGGCTAAATAAATCTATATTGGCCTCTGACATTGCCTTAAATGGTTACAGTGTATATCGTACCGACCAACCTAATAAAGGTGGTGGCATTGCAATTTATGTGAAAAATAAGTTTTCTGTAACAAAGATGGTTTCCAAATCAATCAGTAAACAACTAGAATGTTTAGCCTTAAATATCGAAGTGGCAAAGGGTCAACAGGTCATGGTGGTGGGCTGTTGCAGACCCCCCTCAGCTGTCAAGGACTCCTTGTCTTCGTTGGCAAATCTTTTATCTCAACTAGACTACAAGGAAATAGTGCTACTTGGTGATTTTAACTGGGACTGGTTAACTGCAGTATCAGAGGATTTTAAAAACCTTTGTATCTCATTGAATGTTACTCAGATTGTTGACAGTCCTACTCGCCCCAACATTAAGTCCCCAAATAAATCCTCCTTACTTGGTCTCATTCTAAATAATGTTCCCCATAAATACTCGTCTGTGGGAGTATTTGCTAACCACTGTGCTGTAGCCACAATTAGGGACACAAAGGTCCAAAAGGGTAAACCTCACATTATAATAAAGAGAGACACAAAACATTTTGTGGGGCAGGGTTTTGTTCATGATCTGTTTGGGTTTGATTGGGGAAAAATGTATGTGTGTGCTGATATTGAAACTGCCTGGTCTTATTTTTATCTTGGTTTTATGGAAATTATTGATAGACATGCACCCCTGCGTAAATTTAGAGTGAAGGGACGAGACAATCCTTGGTTTTCTGCTGAATTATCTAGTCTCCTACATGAGCGAAACAAGGCCTGGGCAAAGGCTAGGAAATCAGGCTCAGAGGTAGAATGGCTACGCTTTAGGCAGCTAAGAAATAGCTTCACATCACAAATAAAAAGTGCTAAGTCTAAGTATTATCTGTCAGTTACCACAAAGAACCTAAACAATCCTAGAACATTCTGGAAAGCCATAAAATCGATATCCACCGGTGAAATCCGTAATGAGCTACCTCCGTGCCTTACCACAGCATCTGGCACTATATCGGACAGGGCCACCATGTTAAATTGTTTTAATGAGCATTTTGTGTCCTGTGGCTCTCTGTTCGATTTTAATATAATAATATTGGGAGGGATGAAACCCTCTTTAATGGTCACACATGCAGAGCACACTGCACACACAGTGAAATGTGTTCTCTGCTTTTAACCCATCCTAGTACCAGGAGTCTAGTACCAGGAGCAGTGGGCATTATGTTACTAACTCTGCTTCTGTGATCACCACAGTCGGTGACTCTGAACAATGTGATCTGTAAAACCCTTTCAGTTTTACTCCTTTTACTATTAATGTTGTTCATGAAGCCTTATCCAAGTTAGATCCTAAGAAACCGGCTGGCCCGGACAACGTAGAACCTTTCTTCTTAAAGATAGCTGCAGATTTTATTGCTCCTCCTCTCACTACTCTTTTTAACCTCTCTCTCAGCACAAACACAATTCCAAAAATATGGAAGTCAGCTTATGTCTTGCCTTTACTAAAAGGAGGAGAGGCAACTATTTCAAATAACTATAGGCCCATCTCGAAGTTGTCAGTTCTGGCGAAGGTGCTCGAACACCTATTGCGTGAACAAGTAAAGGAGTTTTTATGTACAAATTATATCCTGTCTAAACATAAGTCAGGCTTCAGAAAGCAACACAGCACCATCACTGCCACAATGAAAGTGGTAAATGATATTGCGAGTATTTTAGATAATAAGCAGAGTTGTGCAGCTCTATTTATTGACCTTTCCAAAGCGTTTGATACCGTCGATCATCGCATCTTAAAGCAGAGGCTACTCAGTATTGCTTTTTTTTTTTGCTTTTTTTTTTTTAGAAAACTTTATTTTATATTATTTGGGCAGCACATGATATACACAAGTTACATTAATAATACACATAAAACACAATGGAATAAATATATAAATAACATAAAGAGAGCACGTTTATATTCCAATGAGACTCAGCTCGGTCACAGACTCAAAATGCCCCATGGCTGAGTCTGGGATTTGTCCAGGGGTTTTTCTTCTCCTTAGTTCAGTAAGTATTTGTTTCACGATGGTGCCACTGTTTATGATCGTCTGATTTAGTATCATTTTGCACCTTGTCTTCCAGATCTTCATACATGTGATACAAATTACCAGCTGAAAAAGGTCCCTGTGTTTATTGTCCATCCCCTCATCCAGAAAACAATACATGATTGAGATATAATTTACATTGAACTCTAACCCGATGCCCCGTAGGAGCGACCACACCTCCTGGGCTCTGTAGCAGTCCATGAGGAGGTGCTGTAGAGTCTCGTCCTCCTCACAGTTAATCATGGGGCATGTTCTAGTTGTAACATAGCAGCTCCATGAAACCACAGCTCTGACCGCAAGTCTGTTGACTGATATCAGCCACCTCACGTCTCTCATGCTCTCCGATAACTGTTTACTATTTTTAAGACTTCGTTACCTTCGTCAGGCGTTAGGTTTTTGTATGCAATAACACCTCCATATTTGAAATCGTTTATCATTTTAAAAATTACTCTATTCGGTAGTCCGATCCAATCAATCTCTAAATGCTGAACTTCAGTTGTGAAGTCACCATAAACTAACTTGTAATATGGTCCATTTCTAGCTCTGCCTCTTCTTTTCTTCCATCCCATTTCTCCATCCTCAACCCAAGGTGCTTTCCTATCGATTGCAGCCGAGATGTTTTTTACAAAGGTAATTTTTAGTTTAATGCCCAGGTCTATGGCTCCCAGGCCTCCATATTCCCTACTCTTAAATAACAAATTACGTTTAGCAACCTCCCTTGTTGTACCCCACACCAAATTGACACACTGTTTGTTTAATTGCATAATTATTTGGGCTGGTGCGGGAAAAATGTTGGCCAGAAAAAGGATCTTGCCGAGTATGAATGATTTTATTATGTTTATTCTTGATTTATAATTTGTATTTTTATTCTCCCAGTGTTTAACTTCACTTAGTTTGTTCTCCCAATTGAGTTCAGCACAGTTGTCGCTACAAATAGTTATTCCAAGTATTTTAATTTATTTTTTCACTTGAATGTTAATGTCGCATTTGGCATCGTCGGTGCCGATCCAAACGCCTTCAGTTTTGCTGTGGTTTAATTTAGCTCCTGATGCCAATTCATATAGGTTTAGGTGGTTTGTTAGAACATCCATTTCCTGTTGGTTTTATATTATAACAGTGACATCGTCTGCATAGGCGATGGCAGTTATTTTGGGAGCATGGCCAACTGGTGTTCCTGATATGAACCGGTCATTGTTTTAATGAATGGACTTATGGCTAGCACGTACAGAGCTGCGCTCAGAGGGCACCCCTGCTTAACCCCTCTCTCAACATTGAATGCATTTGTCAACACACCGTTTACATTTACACAGACACAAGATTTAAAATACAGACACTTAATCATGTTTATGAAGGCTTCAGGAAATCCGTAGGCCTTCATCACCGACCATAAGTAATCCCTGGATAAATAGTCGAAGGCTTTTTTTTGATCAAGTCCAATAATAAAAAAAACTTTTTCTTCTTTTGGCTTATTTATGATTTCTCTTAAAATGGATAAGTTGTCCCACATAAGGCAAACTTTTATAGCACATGTTTGCTCCTTATCTATTATTTTATCTAATATCTGTTCATTATTATTATTTTTGCTAGTATCTTATAATCAGTATTCATTATAGTTAAATGTCTGTAATTATCTATATCAGTTTCATCGTTTTTTTTATATAGTAGAGTCAAGACACCTTCATAAAATGAGTACACACTGTTGCTGAGACCTTCATTAAACATAGAGGTCAGTAAGTTTAAAACATTATCAGATAATCGTTGATAAAACTCAGTGGGCAGGCCATCAGGACCGGGGCTCTTACCGACATTCAGCTCTTTCACCGCCTGGATCACCTCATCTTTTCTAATCTCACCGAGAAGGAAGTCAAATTCTTGGATGTTGTACGGAGGGATTGTTCCCAACAGAGTTTTAACACAGTCCGTTTCAATGGCTATTTTTTTTATGCTTCAGAACATAAATCTCTTCTCGTTTCTGTTTTTCATTATACACAATACAACCTTCTTGATTTTTTATACATTTGATGAATTTACTTTGAATTTGCTTTTGGTTGGTTTTAATGGCTTGAGCCAAGTTGCCTCTCTGATCTATTTCAGATGTTGAATGAATATTATATAATGATTCCCGGTTTAATTGATCAATTTCAGTTTTTAATTTAGATATATTTTCTTCTACCGTTTTAGTTTTAACTTTAATCTGCTTTAAATGAATATATTGTTTGATTAATGATTCATATTTAGTATTTTTTGCTTTATTTAATTCTTTACATTTAACTTGAAAAAACGTTTTAACCTCATTTTTAATGTTTCCCATAATTTGATGTCAGAGTTTGTTAAACATCTCAATTGTATTATTTTTTGTATTTCCAGTTTTAGTTCTGTTGAGACACAAGTATTTTTTAGGCACTGTGTGTTCAGTTTCGAGAAGCCTCTAGTGGAAGGGCCTCCGGAGGATAATGAAGTTTGGACCAAAAGATGATCCGAAAAGTTATTAAAGATTGTTTTATAGTTGGTTACAGAGAAGTGATTCGATACATAAATCCTGTCTATACGGGTCTTAGTTGTTTTGTCATATCTCAGTATTGCCATATCCAGCCATGCAGTGGGGTGGTTTGTGAACCACCTTGCTGAAAGGTCCCAATGTGTTCAGTTTGATGGGCTCACTTCTGAGTGGTTAAACATTACAAATGGTGTTCCTCAAGGTTCTGTTTTAGGTCCTCTTTTATTCTCCATCTATATCAACAGTTTAGGTGAAAATGTCGATGGAGCAACCTTACATTTTTATGCGGCCGATACCGTGATGTATTGTGTAGGTCCCTCCATTCAGGAGGCTGTTGTTAAATTACAGGCTGTTTTTAACATTATTCAGACTCAGCTCTCTGAACTAAAGCTTATTTTAAATGTTGATAAAACCAGGGTAATGCTTTTTTCAAAAGCTAAAAAGACACCAGAGACTGCTTTGGATATTGTAACTGCGCAAGGAATAATACTCAACGTGGTTGCCTGTTACAAATACCTTGGTATCTGGCTTGATGATTGTCTCACTTTTAAACTTCAGGTCAATAACCTGCTTAAAAAGCTGAGGGTTAGGCTAGGTTTCTTCTACAGGAACAAGTCCCGTTTCTCGCTTGAGGCCAAGAAAAGGCTAGTCACTGTGACCTTTTTACCTGTGCTGGACTATGGTGATTTGTTTCTATATGAATGCACCTGCCTATCGCCTGAACAAGTTAGATTTCGCCTATCACAGCGCACTGAGATTTGTCACAAATTGTAAAGCACTTACTCATCACTGTACCCTGTATGCCAAGGCAGGTTTGCCATCACTTACTGTAAAGAGGCTCAGTCATTGGTACACGTTTATTTATAAAGCCATGTTGGGTAAATTCACGTATTATATCTGCTCTCTGATAACACAGAGAGTTGCAAGCAGCTATTGTCTGAGATCGCATGATGTAGTATTGTTAGATGTGCCAAGAGCAAGGACTGTCTTAGGTAAGACAGCTTTTTTTTCATAAATAACATTAATACAATACATGGAGATGCTTACATAACTGCAGCTGTTGTACACCAGGATTAATCATTCATGCCCTCCTTGGGCACCAAAAGGATATGTCGCTTCTTAATGTTATCAATTTCTATATTGTGCAAACATTATCAACATATTACAGACATTATCACTCCCCCTCATCGGAAACATGATCGCACAATACCTGAACCATTATGATAGTAAGAACCAGTGCTTTACCATCTAGATGAAACAAGTACAAGTGCAGTGGATACAAATAAATGAAAAATAAATAAATACAAATAAATAAGTAAAGAGGTGCTGCGAGAGCTCTGGGGACTCATTTATAAAGGGATATACGCTAAAAAAGAAGGCGTACGCCAGTTTCTACGCAATGTTTGCGATTTATAAAATACTAACTTGACGGGAAAATGTGCGGTACTCCACGCAAACTCTAACCCATGCGTACGCACCAAGCACAAAAAAGGGAGAGACGAGAAACTGCGACACCGTTGGCAGAAGGAAGAATGGAGAGAAATATGTGGTAATAATACCATAAACAAAATGTTACCTCTCATTTATCATATGAAGAATTCATTTTCAAACATTGATTAAAGCCAATCTTAAAATGATTAAACAAACGCCTGTTTGAGACTCCTCAGTGCACACACACACATAACTTGGAGAAATAAATAAATACGGATATGTTATTTAAAACCACCTCGAATATGTTGTGTTAATGTTATGAAATGTTTTCTCATAAATGATGCGGTAAGCAGGAGGACAGAATTACTTCTAAACTGACGCCATTTTGCATTTCTATTGTAGATACGAGCATGGTTTTATATACTATCACGTTTAATCGTGTTTTATGCCGTTTGCCAAGACTTGATAAGTCGCTCGTAAAACACAGGAGGTATGGAAACTAAGAACACCATATGTGGTAAATTGTACAGCTAATATAACACAACACATTAGTTGTATTTCCTTTAACTGGTGGATATAGAGTTGCTGCAGTGGAGACGCTGCGCACAGCTGATCGACAGCTGGGACACAAACCACCAAATACAAAAACATAATTCAGATCCAGTCGTCATGACTCCACTCCGGAGGGATTCCCCGATCATTTCTTACAGTTTCTCATCAAGGGGGTGTCTCCTGTCCCCGGTGCAAACACACTGCCTGAGGAAGGCTATGTGTATTGTTTTTGTCATAAACCTTTTTCGGACCACTTATTTATTTTGGTGACGATCCGACCTCCATGCTGCTACTCTGGTTCAAACTGCATCCACCAAACAATATCATTTATCTCAACCTCCCCAAAATAACCAAAATGTGACTGTGCGAGATGTCTTTTTTAGCTGTTCTGTCGTCATTTCCTGCGATCTTCTTCATAAAGTCAGTCGTTTCTTTGACTATTTATAGGCAAATATGGGCGTTACGTGAAGCCCGCAAAAGCTGCACCGCATTTCGAGTCGATTGTGATTTATAAAGGGAAACCGGCGTAGGAAGTGCTGTACGCACTTTCCTCGCCGGTACGCAATGTTTGGTGAATCGGAAAATGTCGGAACATTTCTGTACCTATTTTTTGGATTTCTACTACGTAAGCAACCTTCCCACGTGAATCCTACGCACGGCGTTATAAATGAGGCCCCTGGTGTTGCTTGTATTAATGGGGAAAATTTCTCTTCGAATTTGTCAGTTTTCAGCTGTAGTCTTGCTGTGATTTTCTCCATTAAATAAATATGTTCTCCAGTGGACTATATTGGGGGCTGTGGCTTCAGCCACGAGACAGTTATAATTTCTTGCGCAATTAGAAAAATAATTCTTAGTAAGAAAGCTGCATTTCTGTCCATATCACTGGGCAGTATACCCAGTATATAAAGTGCTGGGTCCAAAGTAAAGGTAATGCCCAGCACCCGTTTAATCTTCTTTTGAACATCCTTCCTGAAGCCCTGAATGTTTGGACAGTCCCAAAATATATGTGGGAAGTCTCCCACCCGTCCACAGCCCCTCCAGCACAAATTAGAGGTATTGCTATATTTTGAACTGATACAGTAGATGGGGTGTTAAAATATCTAATTTTCACCTTCCAATCAAATTCCCTCCATGTTAGACTGTTTGTTATTGTATATCCCACCTTGAATGTTTCTTCCCAATCCTCGTCGCATATTATAATATTCGCTTCCAACTCCCATTTTTCTTTGACAGCCTTATTTTTGCCATTACATTCATAATGTAGTACCTTGTAAAGTTTTAATATAGCCCCTTTTTTTGTTTCGTCCCCTTTTTTTGTCTCGTCCCCTTTTTTTGTCATTAACAGTTCCTCTAGTTCAGGGATGGGCAAATGGCGGCCCGGGGGCTGCATGCGGCCCCCACCTCCTCTTTTTGAGGCCCTCAGATTAATTTATAAACAACTTAATTAATACAAAAAATATATATATTTTAAATTGTTTTACTTTTAGTACTGATACCTTCCACTAGACTCATAGTTACGTCGCGAGCTGCGTACATGATTTCAAATACCGCAAAATAATCTGTGACGCATTTGTGTGTATTTTGTTTGTTTCCCGGGGAAACCCTCACAAGAAACACCGGCTGTTGTTATGCCTGCTGTGACGTTAAATTGCCTCTTGTAATTATGCCTTTACAAGCTTACAAGCTGTATTTATCATCTGAATTTGGCGAAACAAGTTTAATATTCTAAAAACCAAGACTTTGTTTATTTGAAATCAGATGAAAATAAACTGTCACGGATCCTGCCGTGTTATCTATGATTACTATACGCTTTACATTCATAATGTCAGCGGGAGGGAGGGGGAGCGGCGCTGAGGAACAGCAGAGAGTTGACAGGTGTCTGTGTTGACATTCCCCTTATTGTGGAATAAGGGGAATGCAGAGACAGGCTACAAGTGTTTTAGGTTCAAGTTAGACAACTAATGTCTGGGTTAGTGTTCATGACTTCATATCATCTTAATGGTTAATCTCAATACACACATTTTCCGTGGTTTCCAATAGTTTAAAATAGTTGTATTCCACTGTTTAATAACCTGTTCAATACAAACATGCCACTTGTAATAATGAAATAACATTTCTGTGAACTGATATTTGTTTTGTGAGTTTATTAGAGGATGTTCCCATTTTTGGGGGATGTTCCATTTGATTGTAAAATGTCAATGAAGATGTCAGACTTAGTATATTTGTTAATAATTACATACAACACATGGAATTTTTGTGGGCGTGTGTTCCAAGTGAATCTGCGGCCCCCTGGTGGCCAGTACATCAATTATGTGGCCCCCACCACCATCAAAGTTGCCCATCCCTGCAAGTTAGATGCTTTGCGAATGTTTTCCCATTCGTTATGCTTCTGAAGGTAATGTCTCAGTTGCAGGAATCTATAAAAGTCACAGGGTGGTAGGTTAAATTCCTGTTTCAGTTGTTCAAATTATTTAATGGTTTGTCCAGTAAAGAGTTGTGTAATATATATTAACCCCTTATTTTCCCATGTTTTAAATCCTGAGTCCATAATAGATGGTAAAAAGTCTGGGCTTGTAGCTATTTTAGTGGCCCTGCTTATAGAGTTTGACAGTTTTAATTCCTTTCGTACCTCTGACCATATCTTCATCGTAGCCCTGATCCACTCATTGCAAGTCCCCAACCCTTTCTGTGCCTTTTCTGTCAAAAATGGAAGTGCTCCCACAGGTACATTTTTACATGATTTTTGTTCTATATCAACCCAAATTGTTTCCGTGTCTTCAGTTATCCACATAATTATTGCTGTAATTTGTGCTGCCCAATAGTAATATTTAAATTAGGTAGATTCAACCCTCCATTATCTTTTGTACATAGAAGTGTCTTATATTTAATTCTCGGTTTTTTATTTTGCCACAGGAATTTTGATATTATTTTGTTCAGTAATAAAAAAATAGATTTAGGGATCACGATCGGCAATTACTGGAACAAGAATAAAAGTCTAATATTATTAGCCCCTTGCCTACATGGGATAAAAACCTGTTTGATCCGGTTTGATAAGTTTGGTTATACATCTTTTCATTCTCCGAGCCAGTATGTTCGTCAATATTTTTAGATCGTTACAAAGCAAGCCAATTGGCCTATATCCCTCATATGAAGTCGGACCTTTTCCCTCCTTATGTAGGACAGATATAATGGCTTCAGACCAAGTTTTCTGTGGATTACCTGAAGATAGAGCATAATTAAAAACTTTAAATAATATTAGTGTAATCTCTTCTTTTAGACATTTATAAAATTCACCTGGAATCCCGTCTGTACCAGGGGATTTGTTATTTTTCAAAGTGTTTATAGTGTCAGATATTTCCTGCAATGAAATTGGCTGTATCATTTTTAGATGCCTCCTTCTTTGTTGATGGCAAATGTAATCTATGAATAAATGGTTGTGTTATGGATTCTGTAAGCTTAGAGTCTGAGTCATCATATAGCTTTTCATAATAATCTGCAAATGCTCCTGCTATCTCTAATGGGTTTGCCAACATTTGTTTAGAATTAGGGTGTCTTATTTTAGAAATTATCCTATTTGTCTGGGCCTTTCTGAGTTGGAATGCGAGAAGGCGACTTGCTCTGTTGCCCATTTCATATCTCTGTTTAGTAAAACGTAGAGCTCCTTCTGCTTTGTATGTCAGAAGTTCATCCAATTTACATCGGTTTGTTTTTAGTTCAAGTAAGGTGCTATTGTTGGATGTTCTTTTATGTTCTCCCTCCAATTCTCAAATTTTACTCTCCAAACTTTGTTGCTGTTCCAGACGAGCCATTCTCAGCCTAGATGTTATTTCAATTATTTTCCCTCTAATAACTGCTTTTCCAGCCTCCCATAAAGTTGACGGAGATACCTCTCCATTATCATTCATTTGAAAGTATTCCATTAGATTTTGTTTTATCTCCTTCACCACTTTCTGGTCCGATAGAATAGAAGGACACATTAAGCCACCAATATTTGAAAAAAAGATTCTCTTCCCATGTCTATAGTCAATGTTATAGGAGTATGGTCACTTATGGTTATAGTCTCTATGTCACAATTCAAGACTTTGTCTATATGTTGTTGTGACACACAAAAAAAGTCTAACCTTGAATAGCTACCATGTGGGTTAGAATAGAAAGTAAAATCATTCCCTCTGGGGTTGGTGTTTCTCCATGGATCTATGAGACCCAGCTCTTTAACAACATTGTTCAACACCTTAGATTTTTTGGAAGTTGGTCCTTGTTCTGGTGGCAACCTGTCTAATTTGCCATTCTGTACAGTATTAAAATCCCCTCCAACTATTATCATGCCTTTTCCATTAGTAGTAATAATCTTAGCTATGTTTAAAAAGAAATCCTCGTTCTCTTCATTTGGAAATAGCCATGTCTCCAATAGAGCCAATTACCATTACAAATCTTCCTATGTTATCCTTTATCACTTTCTCTGCTGAAAATGGCAAAGATCTATTAATTAGTATGGCCACGCCCCTTCTCTTGCCATCTGAAGCATGAAATACTTGGTTTACCCACTCTCTTTTTAGCTTTCAACCTCGACAAGATGGGTTTCTTGAAGCAACGCAATTGAACATTTTAGTTTCTTTAGTTGGCTCATTATCTTTTTCCTTTTTATGGGGCGATTCAAACCGTGGACATTATAGGATACAATATTAAACCTACTAATATTGATTTATGTTGAAACCCCTCAGCTTTGCACCTCATGTAAATCAAAACTGTGCAAAACGACAGACAGCGAAAAAGGTAAACAATAAACATCTCCATCAGAACAAATAAACAATGACAAAACAACATGATGCCCAAATGTCCCATAACCAGAGAGGTGTGGCGAATTCTCCCTGGGGAAATAGCACTATGTGCACTTGCAACTTCCAGCTGTTATGTAAAGTTGCTACTTACTCCAAGTGAGTTGTGAATTTGCTCTATATTACCAACATGTTCAGTAGTTTGCACAGTTAGTATATTACTCTAAAAAGCTCCGCTTGTGTTATATGGCATATCTCTAATTGTCTCGCTACGTTTCAGGACCTTCTCCTGGTTTTGTATATATTTGTTCTAGTCCTTTTTCTCGTCCTTACCATAGTGATCATGACCGTGAGTTTGTTCAGTGACGGCCCTGTGGTGTGAGGCTGACTCCTCTTCTCCTTCTGTCTCGTCACCATTGTCCAACTGCTTTGCGTTCTCAGCCTCTGTAGTTCATCCCTCTCCTCCTCCTGCACATGGATCCCCATGTCCCTCAGCATAGGCGCAGCCTCCGTTAATGTAGTGAATATCTTAGTGCCTGATGCCAGGAAAACGTTTAGCTGTGCGGGATATGGGGACTGTGCCTTGACGTTCTTGTCCTTTAACTTTTTTATTACGTCCCGCACCTGCTTTCTCTGAACCTCATTTGTGTAATCTTGATTGAAGTAGATGGTCCATCCCTCATATGTGGTCTTTTGTTTCCATGCCTGCTGTATGACCTGCTCTTTCACCCTGTAGTCTAGAAAGCGAACAATTATCGCCCTCGGAGGAGCCGTGTTCTCCTTCGGTTTGGCATCTTTCAATGCGAATATCCACCTCCGCCGGGATTTGCAGTGATGAACGAATAAAGCTCGATATAAACCCTATTGTGTCATTTTTCTCAGAGCCCTCGGGTATGCCATGTATCCGCACATTGTTGAGTCTCGACCTTGATTCCAAATCGTCACACTTGGCAGCTAACTTTGCCTCTTGGTGAAGCAGGAAGGCAACCGATCGTTCCAGCCGCGCCGTCCTGTATTCCGTGTCCCCTAGCCTCTCTTCAGTATTCACCATTCGCTTCTCTAACAAGGCTGTTATTTCCACCAGTTCTTTAAAGACATTGTCTAGTCGTGCCAGAGCCTCTTTGTTGTCGTTAGCCGCTTCTGTGTGCTCTTTTCTCAGCTTGCGTATCTCCGCCAGTATCACGAGTCCTCTTCTCGGCTCACAAGCTTCATCACTAGCAATATTTTTCTTACCAGGTTTTCAGTTTTCTTTCAATCCTTTTAAAAATTACTTGTATATACGTCGAGCAATTTCATTCCTCTGCATGTTTTTAAAGCTAGTCTAAGTGAAATGCTCTTTGAAATTATGCGTATTTGTAAATGTAGCTTGTAAATATGTTGTATGATGTCCATTTATTGTTTTATGTTGTTTTATGTGGAACCCATTTGCTGCAGGTCTCCCTTGAAAAAGAGATCTATGATCTCAAGGGACCAATCAGGTTAAATAAAGGTTTGAAATGAAATAAAAATAGATAGATAGATAGCAGGGTTTCCGATGGCCTGTAATTACCGGTTTTTAGCTGGTAAAAAACAAAAATAATATTGATTCTTAATAGTTTGATCGGTGATCTCTATAAAGGCCGATCATGGGAGCTGGATCTGATCGATATGGACATAAACGCGAGTGAAGTAAAGTACTTCTTATCTCATCTTATGTTATCTCAATAACACGCAGGCCTGTTCCTCTTTGACTGCTATTCGGTGCTTTTATTAACATGTATTATAGTTTTATAGGTGAATGTGCTGGTATTTGTATGTTGCTATTTGTTTGTAGAGGTGTCTTTACAACTGTTGATGTGCTGTTTATTTGTAATGGTGGTGCATGTTGTTCTCTCTTCTGAGGCTGAAAATATGTATAAATTCTGGAAAACGTTAAGAAAGAGACAGGAGCTTCTGAGATCCACGTGTTTTAGAAATGGACATTTTCTGGCCCGTGACATGGCCTGTGACATGTCTTGTGAATTCTCCGGCAGAAGCTCCAAATAAACCCTCCAAATAAAAGTGTTTGCCATAAAAGCACCAGCTCTCCTCGTGTCTCTTTTGAGTCATGACTTCTCATTGCTACAGAAGTTTCGCCGACATGCTCTAAATAATAAAGTTCCCCCGCCCAAACGAATACCCAGACAGAGTCAGTATGGCATCACAAAGACAGTTTAATTAGCCCACAACCATTCACCACCTCCAACACAAGTACAAACACAAATTATATCTGGAGTAATTCTCAGGCAATGTCCAACTTAAAATGCAATCTTCTTTTTAAGGCTGGATAATCCAAACGAAAGCAAAAATAATAAATTCAAAGTCACTTCACAAAAAAAAGGTAATCCAGTTCAAACGAGAACACTGCCAGTTGAGGAAAAAACTCCAAAAAAAAGGGACTCACCGACTGCTGAAAAGTGAAAGAATATTCCTTTTCATTCTGGGCTTGTGATGTCAGTCTTTGCTGGTCCTCAGGCTCCTTGGGTGTCAATCTTCCTAAAGCCCCATACAGTATCCCCAACCTCCTCCTTTCCACCTCTTCTCAAACCTTTTCTTTTCCCCTTTTAAACAAACAATTCCCTCCCTCTGTGTTCCCTTTTGGGCCCCGACCCCTTTTCCTCACCTGTATCCAATGCACCCCTTGATTAGTACACTTATTCCCCTGTCACTCCCTGATTGAAAGCAGGAAGGGAGAGAGGGACAGCAGTAAATGACTACACAGTGATGGCTCTGTCACACCTTGAATAATATTAAGGCAAGGCAAGGCAAGGCAATTTTATTTCTATAGCACTCTTCAGCACGTGACGATTCAAAGTGCTTTACAGATTAAAAGCAAATGACATAAGGACCCTCCTAACGTTGTGGAATCCTTGGCGACCCAGAATAAACCCATTCGATCCCTGTGTATGACACTGGGTAGTGTTTCTTATAACCTTCTCGCTAAAACTTTACAGAGATTTTTGAGGTCAGAATTGAGTAGACTTATCGGTCTCATATTTTTACATCTGTTGCTGGGCTTTCCTGGTTTTGGCAGTAGTGTTATTAACGCACCTGACACTGGGTAGGTTACCACTGAGGAATGCTTCCAAAAACATATCCAACAGTGGTTTAAGTAATTTTGTTTTACATTTTTTATACAAGTCTATTGGTATACCATCTGGTCCTGCTGATTTTCCTGCTTTTATACCGTTTATAGCGATTCTTATTTCGTCCTCATTAAGATCAGCCTCTAGCATCTCTGCAAACTCCTTAGAAATAGATGGAATATTCAGCCTGTCAAGAAATGTTTTTTGGGTCTGGGGGTCATGTTTGACTTGGGATTGATACAGATTTTCATAATATTTCCTAAATTCCCTGTTTATTTCAGTAGGGTCTATTCTCGTGTCATCGTTATTGTTAATAATGGAAGTGATGTTCTTCCTTGTTTCAAGCTGTTTGATCTACCACACTAAAAGTTTGCCAGGTTTTCCCCCTTGCTCGTAGAATGTTTGGTTGAGCCTAAGCATACTGGATGCTGCCCTGGCTGCCGATCATTTATTATATTCGGTTAAGAGCAATAGTTATTTTTCTACTTCAGGTTTTTTTTTCCTATACCTGGTCTTGAAGAGTTTTCATTTTGGACTCTAGCTTCTGTCTTTTCTGGCATAACTCTCTGGATTTGGATGAAGTATAACTAATTATGTCCTCTCAAAAAGCCTTGAAGGCATCCCACTTGATACATGCCGTGTGTAGTATTATCCCCGAAATAATTATCTATCTCTGTCCCCACATACTTATTGAATTCTTCATTTTGTAGCCATTTCTGATTTAAATTCCATCTGGGTGGATCTCTAACAAGATTCTCGTCCATGTTCACCATACAACATATTCCATGGTCTGATATGAATATACTGCCATAGTAACCAGTCCTGTATTTTTGAACATAACGTTGCAGAGATTAAAAAGTAATCTATCCTCGAATATGACTGAAAAGTACTTGAGTGACATGATTAAGCAATATCGTTAGGTTTCAGGTGTCTCCAGATGTCTAACAAATGTATCTCTTGAATGAAATGTTGAATAGTTGTTCTACTTCTAGTGTGAGTTTGATCAACACCTGTAGATCGGTCCCTGGTTGGATCTAGTGTACAGTTCCAGCCCCCTGCAATTATATATTCTCCTGGGAGAGATGCAAGTATATGTTAACCAAATTCAAAGTAACTGAGAGCAGTGATCCCTGGATAACCAAATATCTACCAAATGTATCCTTAACTACATTAGAAACTTGAAAGGGCACTGATTTGTGGATAAGAGTCACGACTCCCCTTGCTTGTGATGTAAATGACGATGCATAAATGCTCCCCAGGTTGCTTCACTAGCGGCCTTCAGCTCGTCTGCATTGTTGGGTCTCATGTGCCTCAACTTCCTCTCGACAATACATAGAATCTCTACAGGGTTCAGGTCAGACGAGTTGAATTGCTTTCTCAAAATCCTGACTTTTTTCTCAAAATCCTGACTTTTTCAAAAAATATCAAAATTCGGACTTTTCTGCAAATCTCATATTTACTTCTTGTTCTAAAATGCTGACTTTTTAAGATAACCTCAACATTTTCTGTCACGTTAGATGTATTGAACTATCTGGCGATGTGTACATCATTGCTACGTGCCCAGGGGCCAGAATAGTGAAAAAACAGCATCACAGCGGGTTCACCACAGCAGACGCCTTCGTAAACAAGAGGTTTTCTTCAAAGCAACTTCAGCTGCGCCAGCCACACATTCCCATAAAGCTACATGATGGATTCTACACCTCACGCAGAAGAGGAACAGGTGGGTCCATCATCAGACAGGGGTCTTCTTATCAGGTCTGTAGCCAATTGCTCCAGCTCAAGTTCCAAAACATCATCAGCTAGCTTAGCTGCAGCTAAAGCACAAGCTAAAGTTCTAGCTGCACGAGCCTGTGCAGCTTTCGTTCAGAAAGAAAATGAGCTTTTAATGGAAAAGGCTTGGAAAGAAAATGAGCTTTTAATGGAAAAGGCTCGGATGGAGGCAGCTCTTGCTACGCTAAAGCTAGACAAAGAGATTGCCGCAGCAGAAGCAGAGGCTGAAGCCCTCGAGTCTGCAGAAAAACAAATAGACGGAGGCTCCAGGGCCTCAAACCTTGGATCTCTTCCACATCAATCTCCTCACGAAAGAACTAGCGAGTATGTTGAGTGTCATTCTAAAGCTGCCTCGCAGCATACACCTGTAGATCTCGCACAGCATCAGCCTCAGCTACACGATCCTACTGCTCTCAACAACGTCGCCTTTGATCACTCTGAGAGCGCCCTTAACAGGAAAAGAACACATATGTTACATTCCCAGCTAATAAAGCCGGATTCTGATGCTAACCCTGATGGCTCCTACCCCATGGGCTCACATCAGCCACTCTCGTCCACTCTCCACAATCCAGCTCCTCAAACTCTCTCTGTTGACCGCTCAGGGTTCGGTGATGTAGCTAGATTCTTCGCTCGACGAGAACTGCTTACCTCCAGTCTCACCATTTTCGACGACCGACCTGAAAGCTACTGGTTATGGAAGTCAAGCTTCCTGAACTGCACTAGAGGTACGGATCTGAAATGCAGCGAAGAGCTTGATCGACTAATAAAATGGCTAGGCCCCCAGTCTTCAGCACACGTTAAGAAGATTTGAGGCTTATTTATGGCATGGTCTCGTCTTCAGGACTGTTGCGGGCAGTGTGCGAAATAAGGGAGGGTCCGGGGGAGCTCGACCCCCCTGATTAACACCTGAGCCCCCCTGAAAGCCTCAACGGCTAATTTGAGGGGGGTCTCAAATTATAATATTTATTTGTCACTTGCAATGGTCACTAACATGTCCAGTATTCACAATTCAAAACATGTATTCACAAATATCTTCTATTTTGGCTGGCAAAAGCATTTCCTCGCATAGAATCGAAAACAGACGGCTCTTTGATGGTCGCGTATTCATTAATTCATATGAACGTCAGAATATAGAATTATTTGACGGCACCCCCGAAGACGCCAGACGGCGCCCCGGTTGAGAAACGCTGCTATAGTATAGACTACTGATTGTCTTCGCTTGCATCCATGGAATATTGTATAGGAGGCCTACTGCATATTGAGAAATCTTCGACCAGTATATTGCGCAATAAACGGGAGATGGGGACCCCCCCCCGATTATTGACGGGTATTTCGCACATTGGTTACGGGTCACCAGAAATGATCGAGAAGGCTCTCTTCGACAGAGTGGAGCAGTTCCCTAAGATCAACAGAGATCCTTTGAAGCTCAGAGAGCTTGGCGATCTGCTACATGAGCTAGTATCAGCACAGCAAGAAGGCAACCTACCTGGGCTATCTTGCTTAGACACCTCAAGAGGCCTGAACCCTATTGTGGAGAAGTTGCCATTCAACCTTCAGGATAAATGGATGTCTCATGGGAGTATGTACAAAGAGCAGAACCATGTGCATTTCCCCCCATTCGCTTACTTTGCTGACTTCTTCTGCAGAGAGGCCTACATCCGTAACGACCCAAGTTTCTTTCTGTCTTCTTCAACTGTTGCAATAGTGAAGCAGGATAACACAGTTAAGAAGATGGACAGCTCTAAGAACTTCATCTCCTCACACATGGCAGAGGTCTCTTCTACGTCTGACTCTGACAATACAAAGACTCCCATTGCCAAGCCTGATGTTGAAAAGCAATGTCCTATCCGCAAAAAGCCTCACCCTCTTAAATATTGCAGAGGCTTTAGAACCAAGACACTAGAAGAGCGCAAGGCATTTCTTAGGGAGGGTGGCACATGTTTTAGATGTTGTTCTTCTTGCAAACATCTTGCAAAAGACTGTAAGATTGCAGTTCAATATAAAGAGAGCAACAGCAACAAGCTTATAGCAGCTCTTCCTCCTGGGCCAGCTCCATGGCATAACCAGAACCCTGAGTCAGAGAATGGTGGGGAGGATGACACTGAGTCATCTCCGTCAGTGAACTCTAAGTGTAAGGAGGTCTGTGGAGAAAACAACGGACCACGCTCCTGCTCAAAGATCTGTCTCACCTAAGGGACAACCTGACAGGCCAGTGAGACTCTACGCTATCCTTGATGACCAGAGCAATTGATCACTCGCCAGATCAGAGTTATTTTACCTCTTTGGCGTTGAAGGCACTGATACTCACTAGATTTCTGGAAGGAGAGCCACAAGCTTCATTGCACAACCTTTAGATGGAAGTCTCAGCATGAATCTCCCGACTCTCATAGAATGCAACTACATCCCAAAAGACAGGTCAGAGATACCTACACCAGAGGTGGCTGAATGTCACACTCACCTCCACTCCATTGCTCAGCACATTCCACAACTGGTCCAGAGGCTCAGATCCTTCTTCTCCTTGGGCGGGACGTCCTACAAGTCCACAAGGTGAGAGACCAGCACAATGGACCCAATGAGGCTGGGTCTATATTGGCGAAGCCTGTCTAGGCTCAGCTCACAAACCCAAAGCTGCAAGTGGTTTCCGCACTCACATCCTCCAGAACGGGCATCACTCTCACTTAATGCCCTGTCTGAACCATCTTACTCCGAAAGAGAAACTCGCTGAGAATAAACATCGGGTCCGCAGTTCTTTTGACATGGAAAGTTCACAGCTCGCTAGTGGCTCAGCTTGGCGCACTGAAGACCTCACTGGGTAGTAAGACCTTCCAATGTACAGAGGACAACGTTTTTGTGGAAACATCTTATGACCTCATAGAGCCAGACTCTGACGCAGAAGTTCGAACTCAATTCACAGAATGCAGCAACAGAAACCGAGGCTCTCAGCAATTTGAGAGGTCTTCAACTTGGCTTCATCCCTCAACTCTTCAGATTCGCTCAAAGTGGTTCACAACATTGAGCAAGGAGACCTGGTGGTTTCAAACAGTGAATCAAGCTAAAATAGTGTGGGATCCTCGGTGCAAGCCGAAGGGACTATTCAGTGGAAATTTAAATTCCCGCAGCATCTGCAATAAACATGAACAACTAGAACATCTCCTCCTTGAGTCCAATATTGACTGTTTGGGAATATCTGAATCTTGGCTAAAACAGTCGTCACCATCCACTCTTGTATCTATGTAAGGATATAATGTGTTTAGGAAGGACAGACTGAAGGGAAAAGGAGGGGGTGTGTTGCTTTACTTGTAGGGAGATTGCACTCCCAGCTAATATTAAATTTGATTGTGTTGGTGTGGAAATTAAACTATCTGAGGAAATGTCCCTCACCATGATTTGTCTGTATCGACAACCCACCGCTAAGGTGGAAAAACTCCTGCTGAATTCCTGTGACTCCAACAAAGGGCTAATTATTGTAGGCGACTTTAATATCAACTAGAATGACAAACAAAATAGAAAAAGCTTAAAACGGATCACGGATAAACACAACTTAATACAATTAATGGATCAACCGACTAGAATAACCAAAACCTCCAAGATTATGATAGATGTATTATTTACAAACAAAGCTGACAGAATAGTTAAAACCTACAACTTCCTGACTGGTCTTTCTGACCATAATCTTGTTCTTTTTGCCAGGAAACTCACAAAAAAGGGTTCATGGCCACACCTAAAACCCTTGCCTTGGGTTCTAGCTTCATCCCCAAAAACCTGCAACAACGTTTTATGGAGGCAGTGAACATGATTAACCTGTTAGACCCCAAGCCTGTTTTTCAGGTCTCAGGCTCGAAAATGACATTTCCAGAACAAATGACCATAACTACACTTCTAAAAGGGGAAAATTAATAATATTTTTTCTCAAAGTAATGATAAACCTGCGAGTTGGATGTAGAAGAGTCAGAATCAATATAGATATTTTTTATTTTAAAGAAAATTCAGATTGAACATAGTAAAAAACTGTAAATTATAGTGTCTGTCCAAAACTTATTTTTTACTTATAGTGAAAACTACCCTTGGATGATGGTAAGGTAGACTAAAAGCTTTAGGAATCCAAAGTACAACATATGATAAGTACCCTGTATCAAGATTAATGCAAAACAAGTGACATTTGACCTTTTTAGAGAGGTTTAGCAAAAGAAACACCACCTCTGAGGTGATTTGGGTGGAAATGGGCGTTTTTGCCATTTCTCTGGAACCCATTGGTCGATTTTGGTGATTGACATCTCTTTTTAACCATTAGAGTCAATATAATCGAAGGGGGATTTCCACATACACGTTAACAAAAAAAGTGGGGGCTTCGCGCATGCAGTTTTGCCCATAGCGAACCTCTCTCACGCTCTGACATCTGAAAATGGAAAACTAGGTTTATTGCTTATGGATTATCAGAAATCATTTTAAAGTTACACAGACACATTGGATTAACCTTCAGCAGCGTTTTTATCATTTTAATGCCATTGAAGACAACTTTTGATCAGACAACAACGAAGGTAAGAGATATTGCCGTTGTTGCTGCCTAGCGCCATGTGTTGTGATGTCTGTTTTTGTTTATAAAGTCACGAGTTCTTATCATGGAGTGATCACGTAGGTACCGATCAATTCTGTGTCTTCTCACGATGATAGTCAATATGTTGGATGTGCAGCTACGATAAGTAATAAGGGTGTTATGAGTGAGTTTCTGTGGAACCGCAGTTAGCATTTTTTCGCTCGTGGCTAATTCAGAGGCTCAGCGTTAGCTTTGTGTTTTTCTTTGCAAAAAATAAATAAATTGATCAGTTAGCTGAGTTTCTTCCTGTTACATGGATATAAAACATTCATAGTTTATTAAATATTAAGAAGCCCTCAGACACTGTTGCTTGCAGTGTTTTCGGCCCCTTTGGCAGGTCCGTGGGGCTTAAGAGGTTTGGGGGGACACTCTGTCCTCTGAAGACATTGGTGAAAACAGTAATCTGTTTATATCTAAAATTAATGATACAATGTCTTCCTTCTCAAGGAGAGGGTCAGTGAGGGACAGGAAGGAACGTCATCTTCCCTGGCTGAATCTACAGTGCAGGAATTTAATGAAATCCCGAGACCAACTATTAAAGCAGAGCTTAAAATCCGGACTATCCACTGACAGACATACATTTACTCATGCTTGTAACAAGGTAACTCAAACAATAAGACAGGCCAAAGCAAACTTTTTCATCAATATAATTGAAGGTGCGAAAGGTAACAGTAAAAACGTTTGGCAAATCCTAAACTATTAGGTAAACATAAGAAACGGGAAAATAATGCTCTAGAATAAAAAATCAACGATGCCCTGATAAAAGACCCTGCAGTGTTGGCCAGCTCTCTAAATTAGTGTTTTATAAATAGTGCTCTGGACATCACAAAGCTCTTCCCGCCATCTGAGGTCTCCCATAGCCCGACTGTGGATACACATCCAGTTTTTGACCCGGAGGAAATCACAGAGGTGGAGGTAAAAAATATAATCTTAGGGTGAAAAGGTTCTAAGGCTAGCAATGCAGATGATTTAGACACCAACTTCATAAAGACACATATCGACGGTCTAATAAAACCGTTACGTCTGTTACGATCTCAGGCACTTAGGATGTTGGACCCAATTGAAGACAGAGGTAAAGTATTGTAAGATACTTTATTTTTCCATGACTGGCAAAAATGAACAAAAAGGTAACAACCTAAAACTCTAGTCGAGATGACAAAAAACAGAGAACAAAAAATGAAGGTGCTCACGCAGTGAGGAATCAAAAACTTTTCATGAGTACCAGGAGCATAGACCTTACCATGACAATAGACAAGACGAACTGACACTGAACACTGGGAGACAGGGGAATTTAAACACAGGGTAACTAGACACAGGTGGGAAAAATCAGGGGCGGGGCTGACACTGATGAGCACAGGAGACACACAAGGAGTGACAGGTGAAAACAATCAGGAAATTAGACACACCAGGGAAACTAACGACAGACATGAAAACACAGGGAAAAGAGACCAGACAATATACAGGAAGGAAAACATGACAAGGAGAATGGAAAAACGCCCACACCTAGGCCCTTTCTCATTTCATCAAATCCCCCTCCTCGACTCCTCGGTCCTCCGGTCGTGACCCGGAAATGAATTTCAGCGCGCCATGTTGAAGGACATCTCATTTCTCTAAATGCACTTCGAGGACCGAGCATCGAGCATCGAGGAGGCTCTCTGGAGGAGCTCAAACCGAGGATACACTGATGGGTCCTCCACGGTCCTCCACGGCTCCTTCGTGGATGCATTTCCGGCAACAGAGATGTTTCAAAGAGTTGTGATGCACGGCCGGACTGATCTCAGCCAATGACAGCTCTGCATGCATCCCCTGGATATTATTTTATTAACTGCTCTCATCGCGACGCGATGTTTCCAGAGAGAACAGCTGTGAGGTCCGCAGAAAGCAGAGCAGTGTGTATAATATATATCACTCAGTATAACAGGCCTACTCTCTTTATTTGCTGTAGTTTAGTAGATATCTACAAACAAAGAGTCCATATTTTTCTAAAACCATTTAGTGCTTCACATAATAAAATACACAACGGCTGTTAGGCTGTTAGCTGTAGGTGCGTGTGTGTGGTACAGTGTGTGTGTAGATGCAGCGGACAGACAGGTCTCAGTTGGTTTGGTGTCCTCTGCTTACTTTTAATACTTGTAAATAAAACTTTTGGCCCGTCATTTATTTTCCTCATTGTAGCGACCAGAGAGGGGGGGGGGATATATCCTGATAGTGTTACGTTATTATGAGAGTGCTCTGTTTGATTCTGAAATTGTATATATATGTATATAAATATACGTGTGTGTGTGTGTGTGTGTGTGTGTGTGTGTGTGTGTGTGTGTGTGTGTGTGTGTGTGTGTGTGTGTGTGTGTGTGTGTGTGTGTGTGTGTGTGTGTGTGTGTGTGTGTGTGTGTGTGTGTGTGTGTGTGTGTGTGTGTGTGTGTGTGTGTGTGTGTGTGTGTGTGTGTGTGTGTGTGTGTGTGTGTGTGTGTGTGTGTGTGTGTGTGTGTGTGTGTGTCCCCGCATCTGTAGCCTGTTATTGTCTCATTATTCCGCATTGTGAATGAATCAAAGTGGTCATGAACACATCTGTCCATCAGACAGAGTGCTGCTGTGCCTCCTGTCATCATTAATGGACGTCTCTTTAAAATGACCGCTCAGAGGAGAGGAGTTCTCATTTCTCTAACCGCCTGCTGCTTCCCCTCCTCTCTCCTCGGTTCCCCTCCTCGGCTCCTCGGCTCACATCTCCTGTGGGCGGGACTAAGTATCGAGGATAGGAATCGAGGAGGGGAGTCGAGGAGGGGAGTTAGATAAATGAGAAAGGGCCCTAGACATAGAAACTTGACATGACATAATAATACTGACAATGTCCAACAACAGACTGGTCGAAGATCTCCATCAACAGACTGGTAGAAGATCTCCAACAACAGACTGGTAGAAGATCTCCATCAACAGACTGGTAGAAGATCTCCAACAACAGACTGGTAAAAGATCTCCAACAACAGACTGGTAGAAGATCTCCAACATCTTGCTTCAGCAATCCCGTAGGATTATAGTATCTGTAATGAGGTGTGACCCTACCTAAGTGTGAGTGTGGCACTGGCAGTCGTGCAATCTTACCCTTAATCAGGAGAGGACAGCGCAGAATTCATTTAGGTTACCCCAGTCCAAATGGGAGGGATGGTTTTATTTGAAGTTTTTTACTTTATCTGGTTACAATGTGACAGTTATACAATGGCTTACTCTCTTGTATTAATGATTCATTTACCGGTTAACATGTTTTTCTTTTTGTTAAAACTCCCTGCATGTCTTCAGAGGAATTTCCTCATGATGACAGTGAGTAAACACGATCTAGGGAGAAATTCCCAGTAAATAATCAAACTTAGGGTGAATCCCTTTAAAGATCCCTGTTCTAAAAGTCCCTGCATATCTCCAGAGGCATTTCCTCATGTTGACAGCGGGTAAACAACATCTAGGGAGTTCCCAGTTAAGAACCCTAAGACCTTTTTTCATCTCTCAGCTGCTGCTTTTAAATCATACCAACAGAAGCAGAAGCGAATACACACCAACAGACCCATGTATGTGAAGAAGAGTCATTGCTTCCAGGTGTGAGACTGGACATGTCCAGACTTGCCTCAAAAACTAAACTAAAGCTTACAGTAATATCCCATTGAGTCAGGGGCCTCCTGCTGTGAGAGTAAGGGTGTCTTCCCTCTGCTGAATAGTGACACATTCAGTGATAAACTATATCAGACCTTACACTCTTTCATGTCAGTTTACCAAACCGTGTACATTTAGTATATAAGTATAGAGCTTCGTGACATATCATGCATTTTACATTGTGGATTCTACAAAATTATATCTGATTATATGAACTTTTGTTTTAATATATAATCCAATATGGAAACCTCCTCAGTCTCTGGTTGTAAATGTTGCCGGTTCTGGTCCTCCACAGTCCTCTCTTTACTTGGACCAAACATTTTTTATCACAAACAGTCAAGTTATCACATTATATACGACTTACTGGGACTTACCCAAAGAGTTTAAACCTAACAATAATCACTGTTTTCAGTGTCAGGTTCTGAAGAGTCTCCAGGGTTGTCCTCAGTCTCTGATTGTAAATGTCTCTCTGGATCTGAGTTCCTGGCTGGTTCTGGTCCTCCACAGTCCTCTCCATCAGCTTCTGTTTCCAGGTGTTCAGTTTGTCTTTGATGAAGCTGAGAGGACTGAGGTTTCTCTTCATCATCTTCACTCTTCACAGGGACAGGAGTGAATGTGGACTTGGTGATATCAGCCTCCTCCAGCCCTTGAAGCTGATCTCCCTCCTTACTGTTCCAGAGTTCCTCCTGTTCCTCTTTAATGTGTGGGGGGGCTCTGGGTCCCCCTGGTCCAGACTGGAGCTCCACTCCTGCTGCTCAGGGGGAACCTCTTCTTTAACCACCACCAGCTGCTGGACGCCTGCAGGAAACACATATTAGAATTTAAAAAATCTTACCACGCTTCTTTAACTTTGCATTCCTTATCCATTCATTATTTTTAAATGCTTTTCCAGATGCCCTAGAACAGGGATGGGCAATTTGGATGGTGCTGGGGGCCACAATTTATGTACTGGCCACCAAGGGGCCGCAGATTCACTTGCAACACACACACACACAAAGCGTATAGTCCATCCATCTTCTCCCGCTTATCCGTGGTTGGGTCGCGGGGGTAGCAGTTTCAGCAGAGAGCCCCAAACTTTCTTTTCCCTGGCCACATCAACCAGCTCTGACTGGGGGATCCCAAGGCGCTCCCAGGCCAGCGAAGAGATATAATCCCTCCACCTGGTCCTAGGTCTACCCCTTGGTCTCTTCCCAGCTGGACGTGCCTGGAACACCTCCCTAGGGAGGCGCCCAGGTGGCATCCTTACTAGGTGCCCGAACCACCTCAACTGGCTCCTTTTGATGCGAAGGAGGAGCGGTTCAACTCCGAGTCGTTCCACGACCAGGACGGAATCCGTATTGTTCCTCCTCAATCTGAGGTTCGACAATCGGCCTGACCCTCCTTTTGAGTACCTTAGAGTAAACTTTCCCGGGGAGGCTGAGTAGCGTGATGCCTCTGTAATTGGCTGTGACTACCCCTCCCCCCTTCTGCCTGACTGTGCTCCCTGCCTTGCTGTCCTCTGGCAGGTACTGGGAGTGTCGTCCTGTTTGTGCCCGCCCATCTAGAGGCGGAGCCTCAAGAAGTTATAAAGGTTGCCCAGCTGCAAGGTTCAGTCTCTGATTCTGATCCTGGCATGCTGCAGCAACCTCAGCCTACAGCCTGTGTTAGGTTTGATGCACCCTCCAACATGCTACAATACCCTTCCACACACCCACACACTGCTGACACTACTGACAGTCTGATTCTTACGTACACTATTCATCAGAGGTGTTTTTCGTTAACTTGTTAAATAAACAGATATTTGGCATTTAACTCTGTGTGGCCTCCCTATTTGTTCCAGCCTTAAGGCAGGTTGTAACATTGGTACACACCCTCTGATCCCCCTTTTTGAAATGGGGAACCACCACCCCGGTTTGCCACTCCTTCGGTACTGTTTCCGACTTCCACGCAACATTGATGAGACGTGTCAACCATGACAGTCCCTTAACACCCAGAGCCTTCAGCATTTCTGGACGGATCTCATCCACCCCCGGGGCTTTGCCACTGTGGAGTTGTTTGACGACCTCAGTGACCTCCCCCCGGGAGATTGGTGTTGATCCCCCGTCATACTCCAGCTCTGCCTCTAACATAGAGGCAGAGCATGTAGTGCTGAACACGTCACATGAACGTGCCGGGCGGCGCGGTCCCTTGGGTTCATAATGCAGAGGGAAATAACTCTCAGAATAACGTTATTAGCACATTTTTACAACTTGAGGAATGAATGTTTTTAATAAGGGCTATACAAGTGTTCATACTGGGTAGTTTATTTAGTTTAAAACAAATTATCCAACCATTTACAGACTACTCTTTCCCCATGTAAGTCAATGGAGAAAAAGTGTTTCCGGGCCCAGCAACCCAAAGGAAGTGTAGTACCGCCGTTTGGCCACAACGAATATTCTCATCAGACTCCGGCGCACTTCCTGGGGGCTTGGTCTCAACAAGTGTGTCTCTGTTAGCATTAGCAAGGATAACAGCTAATGCATCATGTGGGTTGTAGTTTTTAATAAACTTTATAGAGATCCAGGGGAAGAAACAGTGCCATCAAGGGGTGGAACTACAGCAACACATGGGCGCAATACAAACTGGAATATTCAATAAAAGAGAACGACTAATCTATATAATAGAGAGAATAAATACATACATAAATAAAATACTTATCCTGAGGGAAGAATTGTTTTTGTGACGTAGAATACATATATATATTAAATAAATTAAGATAAATAAAAAATATATATGAAGATAAAGAAGTTAAATGTAAATGTATAATAATAATAATAATAATAACGACAATACAGTGTCAACAAGTATATCTGAGGCCTGTTAGCATGTGCGGCTAACAAATAGCTTCCAATGCATAAGATGAAATGGACTTTATTGATCCCAATCTGGGAAATGATTGCGTTGCAGCAGCATAAAAGACAAGGCATTGCACATGAGAGAAATTAAAAGAGTAGAAATAAACACTTCTAAAATGTAAACATCTCAAAACTGAAATAAAACGGCATTAAAAAAGAAGAAAATATACATTTTGAAATACCAATTTAACAAATAAAAAGCAGGATATTATATACATTAAGTGTGTAAAGAATGGAATATTAAATTAAATTAAATATAAATATAAAATGTACATTGTGCTAAAAACATCTCTGATTTGTACAGAGTGAATTTCGACAATTCAAACCAAGAAATAAAAAAAGATATAACAAGGTGGTCCACCTTACCACTCGACCTAAACTCAAGAATTTAAATCGTTAAACTAAATGTTCTTCCTAGATTTCTCTATATATTCCAATCTTCACCAGTAGAGGGCCCCCAAGGTCCATTTATAAATTGGGACAGACCAAGCGACAAACTCTGGGGAAGAGCCGGGACGCAAATACGGAAGTGCCACACACTGCAGTTCATATATTGGCCGATAGGGACTGACTGCAGAAAGGAGCAATTTTCATAGACCCCCATGTTAAAATGGCCAACTTTACAGCATAAAAAAACATGTTTCTACCCCTGGATGCAATAAATATATATCCATTTAACATACAGTATCTATGTTTATTATAACATTTGTCTGCGTGTCAAAATGAAAGACAGCCCAAACACCTATCAATCATCAAACCGTGGGGTCTTAATTCATTACATTACATTACGTGTTGATTTCTATCAACGGGGGAGTACTTCAGGAAAGTCGACAGGGGGGGGCTAGTGGAGTACTTCGTGACCACAGAGTGTGAACGTTGTGATCAGCTGTTTTAGCACAGTTCTCCAGTGAAGGGGGGGGGAGTCTCCCTACGCAGCCGGTTGGCGTAGTTTTGGCACAATTCCGTTGTACAGAACGACGTTAACAGCAGCCCTGACTGTGCACACGGAGACCGACTCTGTCGTCCGGTAATCTAACCGCCTTCTGGAAAAGCTTCACAAGTACGTCGGTACGCAAATGCGCTTTGTGACACAAGTGACGGTACGCATTTCAGATTACGCACATAACCTGCGTACCAGTTATGTGCACCCCTGTACTACAGCAAAAGTATTCTCCGTCGGGACTTCCTGCAACAACACCACGCCGTTATCTTGATTCTGATTGGCCAGAAGACATTATCAAAGATGTTCTATTGAGAAGACGATCACTGCGTGACAAATGTTTTCAAAACCGTTTCTGGTCTTCGGTATTTCCAGACAAGTGGCTACTGAAATCAATCTTACTAACTGCTGGCTGTGCAATTTACTCCACGCGAGTTGGCGGACTTTATTTTGCTTACTTTAACATCATTTTTCATGGTGGGGCTAAGCCATTTATTGGTATGGGTGTAGCCTACCCCAGCCATACCCTGGCGCTGCCACTGGTGGGATGTATGGGGCGGGCCATTCTGCACATGTGTTAAATGCGTTAAATATTTTAAAGCAATTAATTCAAAAAATTAATTACCGCCGTTAACGCGATAATTTTGACAGCATTAGTTTCTACCCATGGCTGCAATAAATATTATTATGAATATAGTTAGATTCCACCTTCATGATTATGGATCTTTGAGTGAATTGTTTTCTAACACGACCCTTTTATTTATATTAGGTCTTAAAGTTTTTGCATAAATTAGGGCGTGGTCACATTGAGTGACGGCTCTGTCAAGTGACTGCTGCTGTTAGCTTTTGTCTTTCTGCTAGCAGCTCCGTGAAGCTACAGGCACTGCTCAGTTCATCCAGGGAACACAACTTGACCCCGGCCGTGTTTGTTTGTTCTTCATGCTTATATATCGGACTATTGTGACTCGCTCTGCGGTTGAAACAGACGGTGCATGCATGCCGTTTTGCGGTAAGTGAAAATCGAGTACTTATTTATGTGTTAATGATTTTAATCAGCCTTACGTAATGTTAAGGGTTAGCGTGTAAGCGAGTGGTAGCTACATCGGTGCTAACGATGCTAATCGTAGCCTCCAAGTTAAAATCATAGACTGTATATATAAAGGTTAAAACTAAATAGACAAGTGTTAAGTGAGATAATACTGTAGAACAAACGGCTTCTGTTTGAGGTTGATAAAATAAGGTCATCCTTGTAACTTAGAGAGATATTTTATTATGTAGGTAGGAACTGTATGCATCGCTAAGGTTAATTTAAATTGGCTATGCTCAAGTATGTAGACAAGCTCATGTCGAAGTAGTGTATGTGAAATCAACCTCACAATAAGATGTGTGTATATTACAAATAATAATGTCATATTTCAAGATGATTACTTAGATATTACAATATGGTTGGTTGAGCTGGAGTGCATTATTGAGCTTACACGTTAACGTCACAGTCATCTGAAGAACGAACCCAAACCTTGTTGTTTTTATTAATTGCATTACCAAATGGGTATCAAATAAACAGTAAGCATTGGTAACACAACTTCCAAAGTTACAGTAAAATAAAAAGGACCCTGACTCGGACAATACACAATCCAACATGTTCAACCGAAGAGAATCAGTAATATTGTTTGTACACATCGTACTTTACATATATATCTGTTTGTTTAAGGTGTCCAGGTGATGCAGGCAGGCTGGACCAGAGAGTGAGAGACAGAACTGGACTCCTCACAGTAGTGAACTTCAGCTCAGGTACAAAGACTCTATTTTTCATACTGTACAAAGAATCAAGAAAGATATTGGTTTAAATGAATGAAGTATTGACTTGAATACACTGACATTCCATTAAACAATACTAAATACTAGATCACCTACACATCAGTGAAGTTGAGGGGTTTTTCCATGCAAAAAGTTACATATAGATATTTAGCAATATGACTTTGTCAGCTTTCTAATTTAATGTATTGAAGGCAAAGATATTTAACACATAGTGAGAACTGCTACTATTTATCTCTCAATATTGTCTGAAAAAACGTGGTAAAAGTTATTCTTTCAGTGAGACAACAGAGCAAGCTTCTACAGTTGCACTACGTTTTGATAACAGTTCAATATTATTTTGATAATAACATATTGATCAATAACAATGTTGATGAACTTCATACTGTTCATTCATAATCTGATTGTCTTTGTAGCTCACTGTTGAAATAAAAAAACATTACAATTACAAAATAATTATATCTACAGCCCCTAAACACACAAACACACCTCTTTCATAAATAACACACTTGTTTTGCAATAATATGTTTTATGTTTCCTGTCATTTCTGTTAGGAAAGGACATGCCTGAAAGACACGACATTTTCTCCTTCTCTGAGGGCCAAGAAGAACATCCAAGAGGAACATTAATAGCTGATGTTATGAGATTTTAAGACCAGTACAGGACATTCACTAAGAAACTACTTTTATTGTGAAAACACAGTTAGCTGATCGAATGCACCTATTTCCACATCTACACTCCATCAGCTGATTATTTGTATTTGCCTCGCTTTATGAGCTTCACATCACTTGTGCCTTGTACCGCAGAGTTTGCAATGTCACAAATAAATGGGGCCAATCTTCAGTCAGAGATGAATGTGTAATCTAACATTTTCAGTCAGAATAATGGACGAAAGGAGTGCAAATACAATTTATTGAAATGTGAACCAAAAGTTAATCAAACATGTTTTAAATAAAAAGCACATATGGACAGAAGGTGTAAACCTATTAAATGTATAAGTAAACACATTTAGTCAAATAACGTGACAGACTAGGCCTGTGCAGTTGGTGTCAGCTTTGCCCAGCATGGGCTCCTCCATCAGGCCTGGTCCTCCTCGCTGAGGAAAGACCCTCAGTCCTCTCCACACCAACAGACAGGACGTCCATCACACGGAGGTTTCTCCCTGAAGTCTCTGCAGCTCTCTGGACACCATGCGGTCTCAATCCGTCCACACTGAATATGAGAGGGGGAAAATGAAAATAATAAATGCTTTAGACAATAAGAAATATAAAGTTGACTGTTGAGTTGCTCAGTTTTTTTAGATTGTCAATACTATTACTGTATAACTAATATCTCAGGTTAAGAGGCACATTCAAATAAAGATTGGTCTTTAAATACATTTTGTCTTTTGAATTGTTTGTCTAAAGTCAAGGATCTAGAACTGGTACTTAGTTTTAATGATACAGTCTGGTTATTATGCTGTTTGGAGGAGGCCTCACAGGTAAGAGCACGAACTAGCTACCATCACATGTACCTTAGCTTGACTTAAATGTATTAAACGTATAATTAAGTGATATCAAAATATAAATAACTAATGTCATGCAAACATATTAATATTTGCTTGATTCCAGTGTTGAATTTAGCACAATTGCATACACACGTTAAGGGATTTTAAGATTCTGAAGTATTATGCTAAAAACTCAATAACTTAGTGTTACGAGGGGGTGAAGCAGGTAGGACTCAAATGCAGAATTTAACAAAAAGCGAGCTTTATTAAATAATAAAAGCTGTGTCAAAAAGGCAGTATCCAAAATATCCAAAAAACAAACGAGCAGCACAAGGAACATGGACCGTGGAATAACATGGAGGGAAACAATGGACCGACATGGAACACAGGGGAAGACTAGACTAAATACACAGAAGGGTAATCACAGGACAAGACACAGCTGGGCAGGGGAGGGAGAAACACAAGGGCAACAGGTGAACACAATGAGACTGGAGGACGGGTCTCGGGCGGACGGCCCGGGGGGCAAGGCAGAGACCAAGGAGGGGGTCTCGGGCAGAAGGCCCGGGGGCAAGGCAGAGTCCAAGGTGGGGAACTCGGGCGGACGGCCCGGGGGCAAGGCAGAGTCCAAGGTGGGGAACTCAGGCGGACGGCCCGGGGGCAAGGCAGAGACCATGGAGGGGCGAAGGCCACAGCGGGCGAACTCAGGGGGCCGAGCATGAGGACGAAGGCAGCGGCAGGAAGAGTCAGGGGGCCGAGGGCGAGGACCGCGGCCGGGAAAGTCAGGGAGCCGGGCTCAAGGGCGAAGACCGCGGCACTCAGGGGGCCGGCCTCGAGGGCGAAGACCAGACAGCTCCGGAGGCCAGGCAGGAGCCGGTGTCGACCGGACAGGAACCGGAGCCGGTGGGACAGGTGTCGGCAAGATCCCCCACGGAAGAGGACAAGGAGTTGGCAGGACCCCCAACGGGACAGGACATGGGACCGGCAGGACCCCCGGCAGGAGAGCAGTCGGCGGGACCTCCAACGGCACAGGACATAGGGTTGGCAGGACCCCCGGCAGAAGAGTAGTCGGCGGGGCCTCCAACGGCACAGGACACAGGGTTGGCAGGACCCCCGGCAGGAGAGTAGTCGGCGGGGCCTCCAACGGCACAGGACACAGTGTTGGCAGGACCCCGGCAGAGGAGTAGTCGGCGGGGCCTCCAACGGGACAGGACACAGGGTTGGCAGGACCCCTGGCAGGAGAGTAGTCGGCGGGGCCTCCAACGACACAGGACATAGGGTTGGCAGGACCCTCGGCAGAAGAGTAGTCGGCGGGACCCCCAACGGGACAGGACATGGAGTTGGCAGGACCCCCAGCGGAACCTCCAACGGACCAGAACATTGGGTAGGGACTTGAGAGGGGACTCGAGAGAGGGATTGAGAGGGAACTCGAGAGGTGACTCGAGAGGGGACTCGAGAGGGGACTCGAGAGGAGACTCGAGAGGAAACTCGAGAAGAGACTCGAGAAGAGACCTGAGAGGGGACCTGAGAGCGGACTCGAGAGATGACCTGAGAGCGGACTCGAGAGATGACTTGAGAGTGGACTTGAGAGGGGACTCGAGAAGAGACTCGAGAGGGGACCTGAGAGGGAACTTGAGAGGAGACTTGAGAGGGGACTCGAGAAGGAACTTGAGAGGGGACTCGAGAAGGAACTTGAGAGGAGACTCGAGAGGGAACTCGAGAGGGGACTCGAGAGGAGACTCGAGAGGGGATTAGAGAGGGAACTTGAGAGGGGACTCAAGAAGAGACTCGAGAGGAGACCTGAGAGGGAACTCGAGAGGAGACTTGAGAGGGAACTTGAGAGGGGACCTGAGAGGGGACTCGAGTGGAGACTTGAGAGGGGACTTGAGAGGGGACTTGAGAGGGGACTTGTGTCGGTCGGTACGCTGACAGGACATTGGGAGCTGGTGTCGGCTGGAGAGCCAACAGGAGACGAGGTGCTGGAGTCGGCCGGTACGCCGACAGGACTCGGGGAGCTGGTGTTGGCTGGAGAGCCAACAGGAGACGAGGTGCTGGAGTCGGCCGGTACGCCGACAGGACTCGGGGAGCTGGTGTCGGCCGGTAAGCCAGTCCTGGAGCCGAAACTGGAGTCGGGACCATGGCTACTGGGGCCGGTACTGAAGCCGGGACCATGGCTGCTGGGGCCGGTACTGAAGCCGGAACCATGGCTGCTGGGGCCGGTACTGGGGCCCGAACCATGATTGCTGGGACCAGGACTGGGGCTGGAACCATGGCTGTGTGGGCCGGTTCTGTAGCCGGAACCATGGCTGCTGGAGCACGGGCTGGAATCCTGGCCCTGCGTCTCCTAGAGGCTTTTTGGAGACTCCGTGGACCTCCAACAGGACAGTAGTCAGATCCCAGGAAAGGGTTAGAAGCTTGTGACAAGTCTTCAGGGCTACTTGAAAAAGTTTGTAGCCACTCAGGCAACAAGCTCCTGAGCCAGGGCTTGCGAGCAACCTCCCTGCGTGCCTCCTTCAGAGCAGCCTGTTTACCCCGTCTAGATGAGGCGTTCTTCCAGGTGTAAAAAATGTACTCTAGAGAGTACCCAAGACATTCCGCCTGTGGGGCCAAAACATTAAAATCTGCTGAGTCCAAATTTGGTCGGTCCATTCTGTTACGAGGGGGTGAAGCAGGTAGGACTCAAATGCAGAATTTAACAAAAAGCGAGCTTTATTAAATAATAAAAGCTGTGTCAAAAAGGCAGTATCCAAAATATCCAAAAAACAAACGAGCAGCACAAGGAACATGGACCGTGGAATAACATGGAGGGAAACAATGGACCGACATGGAACACAGGGGAAGACTAGACTAAATACACAGAAGGGTAATCACAGTCAATCAATCAATCAATGTTTATTTATATAGCCCAATATCACAAATGTTACATTTGTCTCAGTGGACTTCACAGTTTATACAAAATATCAGTATGACAATACGACACCCTCTGTCCTTAGACCCTCACATCGTACAAGGAAAAACTTCCAAAGAAAACCCACAGTTTTAAAGGGAAAAATGGGAGAAACCTCAGGGAGAGCAACAGAGGAGGGATCCCTCTCCCAGGACGGACAGACGTGCAATAGATGCCGTGTGTAAATTGAAAAGATAATACATTTGCAACATAGGTAGTCCAAATGTTTGGAAATGCATGTGTGTATAATAGGAAGATGAATCCACAAGGATATCCATCCAGGACCTATGATCCATGACCACAGCCACGACTCAAGATCCAGGGCTCGCGTTGCAGGACACAGGACCGCAGGATCATCCATGACTCCGGATCCCAGCGTATATAGACACCAAAAAGAAAGACATTTGGGGAAGCTGGGTTAATCGGAACATGAGAGTACACAGGTATAGACAGAGAGAAGGAAGAAGTAAGATGTCCCCCGACAAACTAAGCCTATCAGCAAAACTAGGGGCTGAATCTAATCAGCCCTAACTATAAGCTTTATCAAAAAGGAAGGTCTTAAGCGCACTCTTAAAAACGGATAGGGTGTCTGCCGCCCGAACACAAACTGGAAGCTGATTCCACAAATGTGGAGCTTGATAAGAAAAGGCTCTGGCTCCCATTGTACTTTTAGAGACTCTAGGAACAACCAACAACCCTGCATTCTTGGAACACAATGCCCTAGTAGGACAGTAGGGTATAATGAGTTATTTAAGGTAAGATGGCGCCTGCCCATTAAGGGCTTTGTAGGCGAGAAGAAGAATTTTAAATTCTATCCTGTGTTCTATAGGGAGCCAGTGTAAGGCAGCCAGAACAGGAGTAATGTGGTCCCTTTTCCTAACTCTGGTTAGTACACGAGCTGCAGCATTTTGAATCAGCTGAAGCGACTTGACTGACTTCTTGGTACACCCTGATAATAAAGAGTTACAATAATCCAGCCTTGAAGTAACAAATGCATGGACTAGTTTCTCTGCATCGTTTTGAGGCAAGATATGCCTGATTTTTGCAATGTTACGTAGATGGAAGTAGGCGGTCCTTGAAATTGATTTTATGTGGGCGTTAAAGGATAAATCCTGATCAAATATAACACCAAGATTCCTTACAGTCTCACTGGAGGTCAAATTAATGCCATCCATAGTTAGTATATCTTTAGATAATTTGTTTCGTAGATTCTTCGGGCCAAGTACAATAACTTCAGTTTTGGTCGTGTTTAACATCAAAAAGTTTAAGGTCATCCACGTTTTTAAGTCCTTGAGGCAGTCTTGAATTTTATTTAGATGATTAATTTCATCAGGCTTGATTGATAAATATAGTTGAGTATCATCTGCATAACAATGAAAATTTACAGAATGATTCCTTATAATATTGCCTAACGGAAGCATATATAATGTGAACAAAATAGGTCCGAGCACTGAGCCCTGTGGCACTCCATGGCTAACTTTGGTTTGCGTGGAAGATTCATCATTGACACGCACAAACTGAGAGCGTTCAGATAGATAGGACCTAAACCAGCTTAAAGCAGTTCCCTGTATGCCAACTAAGTGCTCTAGTCTTTGCAATAAGATATCATGATCGATAGTATCAAATGCAGCACTGAGATCGAGTAAAACAAGAATAGAGACAAGTCCCTTGTCAGAGGCTATTAGAATGTCATTTGTGACTTTAACCAGAGCTGTCTCTGTGCTATGATGTGTTCTAAAGCCAGACTGAAAATCTTCAAATAAATCATTGTTTTTTAAGTAATCACACAACTGTTTTGCGACTGCTTTCTCAAGAATTTTTGAGAGGAAAGGAAGATTAGAAATAGGTCTATAATTGGCTAAAACCTCTGGATCGAGGTTGTGCTTTTTAAGAAGCGGTTTTATCACTGCTACTTTGAATGATTGTGGAACATAGCCTGATAATAAAGACATATTCATAATATTTAATAAAGAAGTGCTAATTAATGGAAAAACTTCTTTCAACAGCTTAGTTGGAATTGGGTCTAACATACATGTTGATGGTTTAGAAGAGAGAATCATTGAATTTAATTGTTCAAGGTTAATGGCTGAAAAGCATTCTAGTTTACTATCTAGTGTAATATTAGAACTTACGTTTCCGGGAGCTGTTGATAACACTATACTGGTCAAAGGCAAGAGGTCATTAATTTTGTTTCTAAGAGTAACAATTTTATCGTTAAAAAAGCACATAAAATCATTACTACTGAGTGCTATGGGAATAGAAGGCTCAATCGAGCTGTGGCTCTCTGTCAGCCTGGCTACAGTGCTGAAAAGAAATCTTGCATTATTCTTATTCTCATCTATTAATGAAGAGTAGTAAGCTGCTCTCGCTTTACGCAGTGCTTTCTTATATTCATTGAGAGTAATATGCCAAATTAAACGAGATTCTTCAAGTTTAGTGGAACGCCATATCCTTTCAAGTTGTCTCGACTTTTGCTTTATTTTGCGGGTTTCGGCATTATGCCATGGAGTTAATCTATGTTGTTTTATTTTCTTCTTTTTCAAAGGAGCAACAGAGTCCAATTTTATTCGCAGCGCATCTGTAGCACTATCAACAACATGATCAATTTGGGGTGGTGTACATTTTTTATAAGTTTCCTCCCTTACATGCAGACATGCTATCGAGTTAAGTATTGGTGGAATCTCTTCCTTAAATTTGGCTATAGCACTAGCAGATAGGTTTCTGCTGCAGGAGCTTTTGACTAATGCTTTGTAGTCTAGTAACAGTACTTCAAAAGTTACTAAGAAATGGTCGGATAAAGCAGGATTATGCGGTTCGACTAATAGTTGCTCAATTTCAATACCATAAGTCAGAACAAGGTCGAGAGTGTGATTATAGCAGTGGGTTGGTTTATTTACACTCTGACAAAAACCAACAGAATCTAATATAGAGTTAAATGCAACAGTAAGGCTATTTTTATCATCGTCAACATGAATATTAAAGTCACCTACGATAATTACTTTATCTGTTTTAAGTACCAAAGTTGATAAAAACTCAGAGAATTCTGATAAGAATTCTGAATAAGGACCTGGTGCACGGTACAATGATTGGCTGCAAAGTTTTCCAGGTCGGATGCGTAAGACTAAAAACGAGACTTTCAAAGGAGGTATAATTTAATTTTGGTTTAGTATTGATAAATAAACTTGAGTCAAAGATTGCTGCAACTCCACCTCCTCGGCCCACGCCTCGGGCAATATGAGTATTGATATGGCTGGGTGGAGTGGCCTCATTTATGCTGACATATTCTTCATGTCTCAACCAAGTTTCAGTGAGACAGCATATATCAATATTATAATCTGATATTAAATCATTTACCAATATTGCTTTAGATGCTAGAGATCTTATGTTTAATAGACCACATTTAATATTCCTGTTTTGTTGCACTGTAGTAGTTTTTACATTTACTTTTATTAGGTTATTATTAGTGCTGTCAAAATTATCGCGTTAACGGCGGTAATTAATTTTTTGAATTAATTGCGTTAAAATGTTTAACGCATTTAACGCATGTGCAGAATGGCCCGCCCCATACGTGCCACCAGTGGCAGCGCCAGGGTATGGCTGGGGTAGGCTACACCCATACCGAGAAATGGCTTAGCCCCACCATGAAAAATGATGTTAAAGTAAGCTAAATAAAGTCCGCCAACTCGCGCGGAGTAAATTGCACAGACAGCAGTTAGTCAGATTGATTTCAGTAGCCACTTGTCTGGAAATACCGAAGACCAGAAACGGTTTTGAAAACTTTTGTCACGTAGTGATCGTCTTCTCAATAGAACATCTTTGATAATGTCGGTGTTGTTGCAGGAAGTCCCGACGGAGAATACTTTTGCTGTAGTACAGGGGTGCACATAACTGGTACGCCGGTTATGTGCGTAATCTGAAACTTGTGTCACAAAGCGCATTTGCGTACCGGCGTACTTGTGAAGCTTTTCCAGAAGGCGGTTAGATCACCGGACGACAGAGTCGGTCTCCATGTGCACAGACAGGGCTGCTGTTAACGTCGGTCTGTACAACGGCATTGTGCCAAAACTACGCCAACCGGCTGCGGAGGGAGACTTCCCCCCCCTTCACTGGAGAACTGCGCTAAAACAGCTGATCAACACTTCGCACTCTGTGGTCACAAGTACTCCACTAACCCCCCCCTCCGTCGACTTTCCTGAAGTACCCCCCCGTTGATAGAAATCAACACGTAATGAATTGAGACCCCACGGTTTGATGATTGATAGGTGTGTGTGCTGTCTTTCATTTTGACACGCAGAAAAATGTTATAATAAACATAGATACTGTATGTTAAATGGATATATCCGCCTTCTTTCATTTATCTTTCCATTCCCACAACAATATACATAAATAAATGGCATATTTTGGACATAGTTCGAATGGTGATTAATCATGATTAATTAATTTTTAAGCTGTGATTAATCTGATTAAATTTTTTAATCGTTTGACAGCCCTAGTTATTATGTATGACACCTCTATTAGGTTTTACCTTAAATTGTCCTTGGGCAGACACACACACCGCTAATATTGGGTATTTTATTGGGTTCGGGATTCCTATGGATGACTGCCTAGGAGAGAGCGCAGAGAAGCGTGTAAGACTGCGACTCCGCCTCCTGGTCTCAACTCCAGTTTGTCATGGATTAAGTCCACAAAGCCCTGAAATGTTTGCCGAAATGAGATCTGCACCTTCCAAAGTAGGATGAATGCCGTCTCTCTTAATCAGATCAGGTTTTCCCCAGAAGGCTGTCCAATTATTTACGAAGCCCACATTGTTTGCTGGGCACCACCAAGACAACCAGCGCTGAAATGATGACATGCGGCTATACATGTCATCATTGATCAGATTGGGGAGGGGACCAGAGAAGATGACGGTGTCCGACATTGTTTTAGCATAACTACACACCGACTCCACATTAAGTTTGGTGCATTCTGATTGGCGTAAACGAACATCATTACTGTTGGTAGAGTCAGGCACACGAGTCCGTTTGAGTGTGTGCACCGGTGTCTGAACGCTCACTCACTGCTAGCTTTGTAGCTAACTGTTAGGCTACTTAGCTTGCATTGTTATGGATCTAAAGGTAGCAAAAGCTAACTTTCATAGCACAGCTTTACTTCTCACTTAACACAATAAAGAAACAGACCGTATAGTACAGCACAAATGATCAATACTTACATATATTTTCACTTGTAGTATAATTGAAATGCTGGTTCTTCTGGAGGTGTTGTTGGCGCACCGCAGCTGCCTGCACTGTACAATCGCTGGAGGACTGGGCTGTCACTCAAAAACTGAGTAGCCAATGGGGACGCACCCCTGAAAGTCCCGCCCACCTGGGAGGTTTGTGTCAGAATCTCAAACAAAAAATGAGGGAGCGCAAAAGAGAAAGCTGCAGCGAGAGCAAAAGTCTGATCATTGAGAAAGAAGAAACAAGAACTGCAAACAAAAAGATATGTTAAAACAAAGAAAACAGACTTATAGTTTACATGATTACACAAATGATTTGTTTGCAACTTATAGTTTTATTTTGAAATGTATTTTCTTTTGCTTGACTCAGTTTTTTTTCTCTTTTAAACTCATAGTTTTGCTTTATTCTGAGAAAGTGTTGCTTTATCTTTATGATACAAAACTGATCCCATAGTTTTGAACGTTCATCAGTATTATAATCAAAAAGAGAAATATGAACGTTAGTTTTTACTGAAATTATCAAATAAAGTCAACATTTCACTGAGTTGTGTGGGGTTTGTTCAACTTTTAAAATATGTTTGAATGGTGATATACACAGTGATAGATGTTAAGGACTAACGTTTATAATAAATAAATTTGTATTGATTTTAAGATATTTTCTTTTTAATGACTGATTTTAAATGCCATTTTCTTAATGTCTTTCGTTTTTTGTAAAGCACTTTGAATTGCCTCGTGTTGAAAGGTGCTATATAAATAAACTTGCCTTGCCTTGCCTTGCCTACAATCATACGTATTGGGATCATTTGTATTAATGTGGACCGGAGGGAGAGGGTGACGAGCATAAGTTTCACTTTCCTTTTTTATTTAAATTCCAACTTTGGTCATGAAGAATATGTTTCTCTGTTGTCCAGGTTCATAAAGCATAAAGCAACAGCATCAGAGCACGGTGCAGAGTCTCTAGATGAGTTTACAGTAGTCCCCAGTTCTTATTAAACATCCATGTTGTCGTCCGCTGTATAGAAAACTGTATAGTTTCCCCACAGCAGCAGACGCACACAATGACGTCCGCTGGCGCATCATAAACACGTCAGATAGTGAAAGTGCAGTCAGATTCTCTAAAGTACCACAGTCTCTTCTCCTAAATCCTTTTGAATTCTCCTATCCACTATCCCTTAACCCCGTGACGTTTCACTCAGAGGTCAAGGAATAGATGATAGGGTTAGAACTTAGGAGCTGATTTTTGGACTATTCGACTGCAGCCATACAGTCTATGGGACAGACTGATATCCAGATTTGTTTGGGGGGGAAGAGGCCAATAGTTAGGTACAGAACTCTCCAGCTACCCAAAGAATGAGGCGGTATGGGTTTGCTCAAATTGATGGATTACTCCTATGCTGCTCAACTAAGACCTATTTACTGTTGGTGTGAAATGGAATTTAGAGCAAAGTGGAAGGATATGGAAAATGAAGTAAACCAGATTCCAATTCAAAATAGGCTGGAGAGTTTTGATAATCTGAGAAGAAAACACACATTGGGAACAAATGCATTCTATAGATACCTTCAACTAAGGGACTGTTACAAGAGGGAAGTCAGATCAGATTCTTCAAAGGAGTTGAATAATATCATCCAAATAATAACTAAAGCATATCAGGAAAGTAACATAAGAATAATTTTGGCATTATATCAAGGATTTAGCAAAACATGACAAACAGTCAACTAAATATATCAAGGTTAGATGGGAGGAAGAACTCCATATAGAAACACCAGATGAAGATTGGCATGATATGTGGAGGATCCATCATTCATCCCCCAGTTCACGTGGAAGAATCTGATTGGTCTCTTCATAACACCAAAGGCGAAGAGTAAACAGATGCACAGTCCACAGAAGCGACAATGCGGTTCTTATGATGCTTACCATATGTTTTGGCAATGTCAGAAAATAATTGTATTTTGGGAAATTATATGTAAGAAATACGTCAAATAGGGTATGACGTTTCTAAAAGTAGTGGAGGAGCCATATGTTAAAATGTATAATTTGATATATTATGTGTGTATATGTCATCCTTGTGGAATCATCTTCTTATTATAGACACATGCATTTCCAAACATTTGGACTACCTATGTTGTAAATGTATTATCTTTTCGATTTACACACAGCATCTATTGCACGTCTGTCCGTCCTGGGAGAGGGATCCCTCCTCTGTTGCTCTCCCTGAGGTTTCTCCCATTTTCCCCTTTAAACTGTGGGGTTTTCTCTGGAAGTTTTTCCTTGTACGATGTGAGGGTCAAAGGACAGAGGGTGTCTTCATTGACGTCATAGCCGACTGCAGCTGCTGGTAATGAGAAGGAGAAAAGAATCACGGAGCATTATCGTTTTTTGACCTTTGAAAATATGTTTTTGTATTGATATCTTTTGTTTTAGTAAAGAGTCAATCAAACTTACCTGAGACATATTTTTGTTGGAGTCAAGCTTATTGCTACTTGTGGATATATTCATTTTTGGATTAGACGGAATTACATTTAGTTTGGAACTATATTTCTAGCATCCGGACTAATACCACCAGACACAGAGACAGCTTCATCCCGCAGGCAATAAGACTGTTAAACACCTGAACTGCTGAAACAATTTCATAACATTCATCTGCTACTTAGTAATTATCAATCTATTATCTAATATATCATTCCAATAACTTGTAGATAGACTCGTATTCCACTTTTTTTTCTCACTTTTTTTAGAACTATTTTTATTTTGTATTACTTTTAATATAATATACTTTAATATTGCTTGAATATTGTCTGCTTATCTGTATTATTGTGTTGCATTGTTGGAGAAGCCTGTGACCTAAGATTTTCAAGGACATACTTACTCTGTAGCTATGTTAGTTTGACAATAAAGAACCTTGAACCTTGAACCTATTTATGTAAATTCACTGAGGAAATTATTGAAAGTTACAGATAGTTATTATTATATTTAGTCGCGTTGAGCGATGTGGGGCAAGCTCCAGGCTGCCCCTCTCTCTCGCTGTAGAAATGAACGTGTACTGTGAAAATAAACACAAGTGGGGCAAAGCGCTCGCAGCCCCACTAAAACGTCATCTCATAATTCAGAGCTGAAAGTGTAGTTGAGAAGAGCAGACGAGAGAGCTTAGAAAGAATACATCACCAGCGATAAATAATAAAACTAGAAAATGAATGAAGTTGACCATCTCCTGGAGCCTTGGTGCCCACCATCCAAAGTGACTGATACCTTTTCTCAGAGGAAGAACCGCCGTGGCGCTTTTCTTTTCAAGTGAGCCTGCAGCTTTGGTTAGCGAAAGTATATTTGATGTCATATTTTTCGTTGTTTGTCTGTGTTTTGCCTATAGACTATTGTTCTGCTGGATCGATTGATATTGTAACCACGGTGACGAGTGTTAGTGATTTCCTTTTCATGCTGAATTATTACGGTTGTTGTTATTGTTAAGTATTGCTTTGTGATAGCACCCTATACTTCATGTATTAAGGTACATATATTTGAGGTACATTACAATATCACGTCACCACACTGTGCGTAAATGTACACGCTGACAGTGTTGCTCTGTGTTGTTAATTCACTGCTTCTGACAGTAGTAATGTGTTGCTCCCCTCTCTCTATCTCTCTATCCCTCTCACACAATCACACACCCATCTCTCTATCCCTCTCTCTCACACAATCACACACACCCCTCCCTCCCTATCACTCTCTCTCATACACTCCCCTCTCTCTCTCTCTTTTTGCATGTGATGATTAGCTTGCTGTTTCCTCTGAACCATGGATAGCCTACAGCTATGTGTTGATATGTTGACAAGCACAAGAAGCCCATATATACATATCTAAGTTGTTTGTGCCCCACCAGTTTTGTACATTTAAAAACGCCACTGGACTGTATCTTCAAGAATATAATAACATTAAGACATATCCCTATCCTTTTATTTTTTGTTAATGCCTTGCTGGCCTTTGGTTGAATGATTATTAGGTTGTTTGTAAAGAGCCTGTTAATGCCATGTATATTGTGACGATTAAGATATACATTTAAAACATATATATTTTACATTGTGAGTTTAAGTGCAGTTATCCAAAGAGAAGCCACATCAAAGAAGAGTGCACTGGCAACAACAGACTGGTAGAAGATCTCCAACAACAGACTGGTAGAAGATCTCCAACATCTTGCTGCAGCGATCCCGTAGGATTCTAGTATCTGTAATGAGGTATGACCCTACCTAAGTGTGAGTGTTGCAGTCGTGCAATCTTATCCTAAATCAGGAGAGGACAGCGCAGAATTCATTTAGGTTACCACAGTCCAAATGGGTGGGATGGTTTTATTTGAATAAATGGTCCACACTCTAACACCATTTGTTACTTTATCTGGTTACAATGTGACAGTTATACAATGTCTTACTCTCTGGTATTAATGATTCATTTACCGGTTAACATGTTTTCCTTTTTGTTAAAACTCCCTGCATGTCTTCAGAGGAATTTCCTCATGATGGCAGCGGGTAAATAAAATCTTGGGAGAGATTCCCAGTTAAGAACCCCAAGACCTTTTTTCCTCTCAGCTGCTGCTTTTATATCATACCAACAGAAGCAGAAGCGAATACACACCAACAGACCCATGTATGTGGAGAAGAGTCATTGCTTCCAGGTGTGAGACTGGACATGTCCCGACTTGCCTCAAAGACTAAACTAAAGCTTACAGTAATATCCCATTGAGTCAGGGGCCTCCTGCTGTGAGAGTAAGGGTGTCTTCCCTCTGCTGAATAGTGACACCTTTAGTGATAAACTATATCAAACCTTACACTCTTTCATGTCAGTTTACCAAACCATGTACATTTAGTACAGGCATCCTCAAAGTCCGGACTCTGGTTCGGATCCGGACCGAACCACAACTGTCTCTGGACTCTGAGCAAATTATACTTTTCATATGTATTATCTGTATTATCTGTGTTATCTGCGAGACATCGCCACAACGCAACGAGTCAAAATGATCCGCTATGTCCATAGACTGCAAACAGCGCTCTGCATGTCCTGTTCCACTGTCTGTGTGTGTCTGTCAACGCATTGGTCCAATCACATTCAGCATCCCGTCAGCGTTTTTTCCCCCCAAACAATCTGCGAATCAGAGGCACAGTAGGGCGGGTCTTCGCAGAATGCGGGTAGAAAAAATGTGTGTCTCGTCTCTTTCAACCTGTCTGAGTCAGAGCGAGAGTTTAAAAAAAAAAAATTCAGAGCGAGAGTTAACAGCTCATCTAGTTCCATCTGTACTGTAGCTAGTAGCCTAGTTTCACCTACCAGGGTGGCAACTGACACCCTAAAAATAGGCCTTGCCACCCCAATTGGCAGCTTTGTTTTGAAAGAAAAGTTGTGGCTTATCGGACATTTATGAGAGAAAGTCTCTAATGTCCGAGTGCAAGTGAATGTAGCACAAGATGCACGTCATGTAACCCCTCCCCCGGTCCTGGCGAGAGCGTGGACATATGATTGGCGGCGATTTCATTTGAACAGGACGGCGCAAAACGATAAGCATTTGGACCCAAGCACTGAAGGAATGAGGTATTTGCGGTCTACACTGACAGAGAAGAGACTGTCAGTTTGGCTGTACTCAGCATTGAATCAAAACGCACTAAAGCTGTTGATCTTAATAAGTTTGTGAGGCGTTTTGCTGAACAAAATGGTAATCGCCGCATTCAGCTGTAATAGACATGTCAACTTGATGCTCTGCTCACGGATGAGCATACAAAACTATTAAGATGATGGTCTTACGTGTGTAAATATATTTTTTTCTTTGAGGGGGTCTGCCCCCAAAAAACAGTTTTATGTCCTGAGAAAGTCAAATAAGACGGTGTGTAAAACTACACTGCCCAGCCACAAAAAAGTAACCACTTTGATTTAACTAGGCCAGTAGGTAAGGACTTTCCACTGGATAATAACTGAAGTATAAAAGAATGCATGACTGAAGTGATGGAGACCATGTTGAAGGCAAGCAAAAAGAGGAAATAACAGGTAAAATCAAGCAAATCCCCCTCTCAGATTCCACAGCAACCAGAAGAACATAAATACTGGCTGGTGATTTGATTAATCAGCTTTGTGATGGAATACAAAATGCACAGTGCATTTCCTTAGCTGTGGGTGAGTCCACTGACACAACTGACAATGCTCAGTTGCTGGTGTTTGTGAGTTTTTATGATGAGGCAAAGGGGGAGTTTGTTGAAGATGTGTTGGGCCTGACGAACCTCAGTGGACACACAAGGGGGCAAGACATTTATAAAGCAATAATGGGAATGCTGAATGAAAGAGGGTGCAGCTGCCTTTATTCATAACTGCAGCTCTTACACTGCGACTCTGAGGGATCAAGCACAGACACAATAACAATGAAAACTGCTGCATACAGATTATTTTTGTTTTTGCAACCTCGTGTTAAGAATCTTGTTGCAATTGTTTAAAAGTTTGAATGACCGTAATAAATGGACCTTTGTCTTATTGAAACATTTATTTTGGACCTTTAAGATTTGTATTTGAGTACCCCTGATTTAGTATATAAGTATAGAGCTTCGTGAAATATCATGCATTTTACATTGTGGATTCTACAAAATTATATTTGATTATATTAACTTTTGTTTCAATTATATAACCCAATATGGAAAACTCCTCAATCTCTGGTTGTAAATGTTGCCAGTTCTGGCCCTCCACAGTCTTCTCTTTACTTGGACCAACAGGTTTTAACACAAACAGTCAAGTTATCGCATTATATACGACTTACTGGGACTTACTCAAAGAGTTTAAACCTAACAATAATCCTTGTCTTCAGTGTCAGGTTCAGAAGAGTCTCCAAGGTTGTCCTCAGTCTCTGGTTGTACATGTCTCTCTGGATCTGAGTTCCTGGCTGGTTCTGGTCCTCCATAGTCCTTTCCATCAGCTTCTGTTTCCATGTGTTCAGCTGAGCTGCTGGCTGGAGGCTCTGCCTCTCTGTTCTCCTCAGTTTGAGTTTGATGAAGCTGTGAGGACTGACGACCAACACACTTATGGCTTTTGACGTTTTGACTCCAGCTGAACTTTTTGTTACAAATACTGCAGCTGAATGGTTTCTCTCCTGTGTGTATCCTCATGTGGCCCTTTAAACTTTCTCTCCGTTTAAAAGCTGTATCACAGACTAAGCAACTGAATGGTTTCTCTCCTGTGTGTATCCTCATGTGGCCCTTTAAATTTTCACTCCGTTTAAAAGATCTATCACAGACTGAGCAACTGAATGGTTTCTCTCCTGTGTGTATTCTCATGTGGTCATTTAAACTTCCTCTCACTGCAAAAGATTTCTTACAGACTGAGCAGCTGAATGGTTTCTCTCCTGTATGGCTTCTCATGTGCACATTTAAATACCCTTTCCGTGCAAATGTATTCTCACAGACCGAGCAGCTGAATGGTTTCTCTCCTGTGTGGTTTCTCATGTGCTCCTTTAAATGTGCTCTCTGTGTAAAAGCTTTCTTACAGACTGAGCAGCTGAATGGTTTCTCTCCTGCACTAGGTCTTGAATCACTGACAGGGTCTTGTTTATTTCTCTGAGAGTTTGAACCTGGTTCTCTGGTCTCCTTCCAATCAGCCCTGTCTTCAGTGTCAGGTTCAGAAGAGTCTCCAGGGTTGTCCTCAGTCTCTGGTTTTAAATGTCTCTCTGGATCTGAGTTCCTGGTTGGTCCTGGTCCTCCACAGTCCTCTCCATCAGCTTCTGTTTCCAGGTGTTCAGTTTGTCTTTGATGAAGCTGAGAGGACTGAGGTTTCTCTTCATCATCTTCACTCTTCACAGGGACAGGAGTGAATGTGAACTTGGTGATATCAGCCTCCTCCAGTCCTTGAAGCTGCTCTCCCTCCGGACTGCTCCAGAGTTCCTCCTGTTCCTCTTTAATGTGTGGGGGGGGTTCTGGGTCCTCCTGGTCCAGACTGGAGCTCCACTCCTGCTGCTCAGGGGGAACCTCTTCTTTAACCACCACCACTCGCTGGACGTCTGCAGGAAACAGGAAACACACACAGAGACGTTACAGAGAACAGCTGTTGTGTTCATTACGTCACCGCTCAAAGCCCCATTTTGAACCCCTTATTTTTATATTCCTAATTAATATCATAAATACCTATGGCTAATATCTTTTTACATTCATGCACCAACATGTTGTGTTTTGTACCCCTAAAATCACATGTGGATACAGCTTGGGACCCGGATTGCCTTTTGTGTTTTTAAGGCAGCTCTAAATAGAGATATGAATGATTTAGAAGAGTAACTAGAGCGGTAAGTCAAATTAAGTGCAGTCATGGCCTTACCCCCCATTAAACTCAACGAGGTCCAGCCCTCTGTATTTTTTCTGAGGTGTATATAATAAAATAAAAACACTGAAATGAACAGGGCTCTATTAGACCAAGTCGTTTCTTACTTACACTGCAGCGCTACAAGTTGGTTTCACTTGAGTGAATAAACTAGCAACATAGCTAAAGTTAATTACATTCATCAAATGTCTTGACATTAACAATTTAATCAAACATTGTCAACGTAAAAGTTTTCAACCTTACACGTCAAGATAAAAAAATGATTGCTAATAAATCTGAAGTCAAGGCATCATTTTAAAGTGGACCTATCATGCTATATTTGAAAAATATATTGTAGTCCCATACCTATATAAAATATGTCTGAAGTTTTTTTCAAAATACCAAACAGATCATGCATTTTAGCCATGCCTCATTTCGCTCTATTTGCTCTTTTCCAGCCCTGTTTTTGCAGGGGCTGATTCTGTGACATAGCTTTAATGCAAATGATTTGCAGCTGACCACGCCCCCCTGCAGGAGAAGAGAGTGGGCTCTCAGAAGAGGGGGAGGAAAAGAGAGGCTCCGCCCCCCGTGTTTTATTCTTATATGATTATATAGAGTCATTATTCATTTGTTTTAAAGCTCAATAAGTAACAAAGAAGACCTTTGACCGGCACTTTTCTAATTTTGTCCGGAAGATTCAAACTTTAACCGACATGTTGACCGGCATAAAAAAATCTAACTGAAACTCTGCCGCACGGTCCCCTCGTTCCTTGGAAGAGGCGGACAGGTGGGTGTTTGTCATCTACTGGTGGACTAACCGGAGAGAATTACAGCGCTTGCCTCGACGGGGAGGGATTGCATTGAATTACAGCAGGAGGCGCAAACGCTTGCCTCGGGGAGGGAGAAAAAGAGCCAGAGCGTCCGCAGCTGAGAATAAACAGAAGGGCAACCATGGCAACCATGCGCGGGAAGTCTTCTTCGCTGCTTTTGTGGCAGACTACAGCGCCACTTACAGGCCTATGTACTACAGCGTCTCCAGTGCTTTCGAGCGGCAATGGCTGTGGCCCAACCCCACATTCCCCTGATAGGTGGAGCACCCCTTTAATGACGTCAGAAAAATTCAAATCTGTATCAGTGTGTATCAGAAGCCCCGTTTTTAGAGATTTGGGTATGGAGGAAAAGAGAGAGGGTTGTGTTTTCTGACACTTGGTGAGTTCCCTGACACACCGGGGACACATATTCATGTATAAAAGACGTACAAAAGTGCATTTTGCATGATAGGTCCCCTTTAAAGGAATAGAACTGTCACTCTTCCGTAACTTTAAAGTCATTTGGAGGGGGGGGGGAGCGTCTCCTCTCCTCTGTGATGAGCTGCTGCTGAAGGGGGGACTCACATGCTGCAGAACTTCCGCCCCGTGTAGCGGGTGTCTGCAGGATCTGTAAATGAAATCCAACATTCAATGTTCTGGGGAGGACGTTGTTTACCCTGTCTGCACTGTGCAGCTCCTTAAGGCAGGCTGCTGCACCACCGCTGTCTCACGGAGAGATACCGCAGGTCCTTCCTTCCTGCAGCGATCAGACTATGTGCAAACTGTGCAATATATACCTGGCTGCTAAATCCTCAGAACTGTTACAGGATGTGTATTTTGTAAGTTGTGTAACTTTGTTTTCTCTTTTTTTTCTTTGTTACTTTAATACTTTTGTATGCAAGCTTCTACGTAACATTAAGCTGCCTTTGGCTCTTTTCTGTTGTAACAACGTACATTTCCCCTCTGAAAAGTATCCTGATTTGACCAGGGGGCACAACAACACGTTGTACATGATAGGCTAAGGGGCGGGACATCTCAAATCGGTCAACCAATCACAACAGAGCCGGCCAGCTAAACATTCAGAGCAGACTGGGCTCTGGTTTCAGACAGAGGGTGAAAAGAGGCAGTATGACAAAAATAAAGGTGTTTTTCAACATTAAAGCATGGAGACATGTACCAGTGAAGACAATATACTAATACCAACCTGAAAATGAACAGAATATGTCATCCTTGTCATTGTCCTCAGTCTCTGGTTGTAAATGTCTCTCTGGATCTGAGTTCCTGGCTGGTTCTGGTCCTCCACAGTCCTCTCCATCAGCTTCTGTTTCCAGGTGTTTAGTTTGTCTTTGATGAAGCTGAGAGGACTGATGTTTCTCTTCATCATCTTCACTCTTCACAGGGACAGGAGTGAATGTGGACTTGGTGATATCAGCCTCTTCCAGCCCTTGAAGCTGCTCTCCCTCCTGACTGCTCCAGAGTTCCTCCTGTTCCTCTTTAATGTGTGGGGGGGGCTCTGGGTCCTCCCGGTTCAGACTGGAGCTCCACTCCTGCTGCTCAGGGGAAACCTCTTCTTTAACCACCAGCTGCTGGACGTCTGCAGGAAACAGGAAACACATATTCAGAGAAACTGTAGAGTATTAGAATTTAAAATCTAACCACTATTAACACTTCTTTAACTTTGCAGCGCCTATCCATTCCTTATTTTAAATGCTTTCCTATGGTTTTGCTAAGTTCCGCCCAATTTGTTTATATAGAAGTGCTGGCCTTCTGAAAAGTATGTTAATGTTCCTGCTGTCAGTACTTGGTTGGACCTCCTTTAGCATGAATAACTGCATCAATGCGGCGTGGCATGGAGACTATCAGTCTGTGGCACTGCTGAGGTGTGATGGAAGCCCAGGTTGCTTCACTAGCGGCCTTCAGCTCGTCTGCATTGTTGGGTCTCGTGTGCCTCATCTTCCTCTCGACAATACATAGAATCTCTACAATAATAATTCTCCAAATTCTGACTTTAATGATAATCTCAACATCCTGACTTTGTTTCTCAGAATTCTGACTTTTTTTATGGAAAACTCAGAATAATGACTTTTTTCTCCAAATGCTGACCTTTTTCTAAAATGCAATAATGTTTCCGAAAATCTCTAAATTCTGGCATTTGCAGAAAACCTCAGTTTTGACTTTTTTCTCCATATCTCATAATACATTTTGCTCCAAATAATTTTTCACAAAATGCTGACTTTTTCTAAAAGCTGGATTTTGAGGAAATGTGTCTGAATTTTGAGAAAATAATGTCAGAATGTATTGATTTTAAGAAAGAATCAAAATTCTGAGGTTTTCTGCAAAGGCCAGAATTTAGAGAATTTAGAAGAACAAAAAATTGCGTTATAGAAAAAGGTCAGCATTTGGAGTAAAAAGTATTTCTTACAGACTGAGCAGCTGAATGGTTTCGCTCCTGCACTACATCTTGAATCACAGACAGTTTCTTGTTTATTTCTCTGAGAGTTTGAACCTGGTTCTCTGGTCTTCTTCCAATCAGCCCTGTCCTCAGTCCCAGGTTCAGAAGAGTCTCCAGGGTTGTCCTCAGTCACTGGTTGCAATTGTCTCTCTGGATCTGAGTTCCTGGCTGGTTCTGGTCCTCCACAGTCCTCTCCATCAGCTTCTGTTTCCATGTGTTCAGCTGAGCTGCTGGCTTGAGGCTCTGCCTCTCTGTTCTCCTCAGTTTGATGAAGCTGTGAGGACTGACGACCAACACACTTATGTCTTTTGACCTGTTGACTCAAGGTGAACTTTTTGTCACAAATACTGCAGCTGAATGGTTTCTCTCCTGTGTGTATCCTCATGTGGCCCTTTAAACTGTCCCTCCGCTTAAAAACTGTATCACAGAATAAGCAGCTGAATGGTTTCTCTCCTGTGTGTATCCTCAAGTGGGCGTTTAAACTTTCTCTCCGTTTAAAAGAGGTATCACAGACCAAGCAACTGAATGGTTTCTCTCCTGTGTGTATTCTCATGTGGGCCTTTAAACTTCCTCTCACTGCAAAAGATTTCTTACAGACTGAGCAGCTGAATGGTTTCTCTCCTGTATGGCTTCTCATGTGCACATTTAAATATCCTTTCCGTGCAAATGTATTCTCACAGACTGAGCAGCTGAATGGTTTCTCTCCGGTGTGGTTTCTCATGTGCTCCTTTAAATGTGCTTTCTGTGTAAAAGCTTTCTTACAGACTGAGCAAATGAATGGTTTCTCTCCTGCACTATGTCTTGAATCACTGACAGAGTCTTGTTTATTTCTCTGTGAGTTTGAAACTGGTTCTCTGGTCTTCTTCCAATCAGCCCTGTCTTCAGTGTCAGGTTCAGAAGAGTCTCCAGGGTTGTCCTCAGTCTCTGGTTGTAAATGTCTCTCTGGATCTGAGTTCCTGGCTGGTTCTGTTTCCATTTGTTCAGCTGAGCTGCTGGCAGGAGGCTCTGCCTCTCTGTTCTCCTCAGTTTGATGAACCTGTGATGACTGACAACCAACACACTTATGTGTTTTGACCTCATAACTCCAGGTGAACTTTCTGTCACAAATACTGCAGCTGAATGGTTTCTCTCCTGTGTGTATCCTCATGTGGCCCTTTAAACTTTCTCTCCGTTTAAAAGATGTTTCACAGACTAAGCAATTGAATGGTTTCTCTCCTGTGTGTATTCTCATGTGGGACTTTAAACGTCCTCTCACTGCAAAAGATTTCTTACAGACTGAGCAACTGAATGGTTTCTCTCCTGTATGGCTTCTCATGTGCAAAGTTAAATATCTTTTCCGTGCAAATGTATTTTCACAGACGGAGCAGCTGAATGGTTTCTCTCCTGTGTGGTTTCTCATGTGCTCCTTTAAATGTGCTCTCTTTATAAAAGCTTTCTTACAGACTGAGCAGATGAATGGTTTCTCTCCTGCACAAAGTCTTGAATCACTGACAGAGTTTCGTTTATTTCTCTGAGAGTTTGAAACTGGTTCTCTGGTCTTCTTCCAATCAGCACTGTCTTCAGTGTCAGGTTCAGAAGAGTCTCCAGTGTTGTCCTCAGTCTCTGGTTGTAAATGTCTCTCTGGATCTGAGTTCCTGGCTGGTTCTGGTCCTCCACAGTCCTCTCCATCAGCTTCTGTTTCCAGGTGTTCAGTTTGTCTTTGATGAAGCTGAGAGGACTGAGGTTTCTCTTCATCATCTTCACTCTTCACAGGGACAGGAGTGAATGTGGACTTGGTGATATCAGCCTCCTCCAGCCCTTGAAGCTGCTCTCCCTCCTGACTGTTCCAGATTTCCTCCTGTTCCTCTTTAATGTGTGGGGGGGGCTCTGGGTCCTCCTGGTCCAGACTGGAGCTCCACTCCTGCTGCTCAGTGGGAACCTCTTCTTTAACCACCACCAGCTGCTGGACGTCTGCAGGAAACAGGAAACACATATTCATCAGAATCAGTTATATTTACCAAGTAGGTTTACACATACGAGGAATTTGCTTTAGTATATGTGGAGCATAAAAAGACACAGAAAGAAGCATCTTAGCAAAACAAAATAAATTACAAAAAGGATTATGACAGCTATTTAAAACAAAACTATTTTAAAACTATTAAAACCAATTAACAATATTTAAATGTGACAAATACTATACACTTTATTTAAAGTGGAGAACTGTGCTGATTTAAAAGAGGAATTGTGCAGAAGAGATGTGCAGCATGTGCAGGATTTACAATGTTAAAAAGAACACAGTGTTGTTGCCATGGTGTGCATTAATGTCATGTTATTATGGGGTGGATAAAAGTAACTGGAAAAGGAAAGACATATTCCTTCACCCACACCCTCTGGCAGAGGAGGTGGCACTGGTCTCCTGCTCTCTCCCAAATGGAGCTTTTCCCTCTTCAAGCTACCTAACTTCAATCCTTCCACCTTTGAATTCCATGCCGTCACAGTAACCCATCCTATACAATTAACCATTGTTGTTCTCTACCGTCCACCAGGCACCTTGGGGGACTTCTTGGAGGAATTAGATAATCTCCTCTCACACATCCCTGAAACTGGCCCTCCCGCTGTACTTCTCGGAGACTTCAACCTCCAGACAGGGAAGATAGACGAACTAACATCTCTTTTAACCACCTTTGCTTTCTCACTGTCTCCATCACCACCAACTCATAAAGCTGGCAATGTCCTTGATCTCATATTCTCAAGGAACTGCACTACTCCTAACCTCTCTGTAAACCCGCTTCACACATCCGATCACTTCTTCATTTCATTCTCTCTACCCCTTTCCTAACATAACAAACTAATCTCTTCTCATCCTGCACCTGTCCGCCGCAACCTTCGTTCCCTCTCCCCCTCTACCTTTGCCTCATCGGTTCTCTCAGCCCTCCCTTCCTCTGACTCGTTCCAACTCCTGCCTCCAAACTCTGCTGCAGAAACTGTCCTCTCTACGCTTTCATCCTCTCTGGACTCTCTCTGTCCTCTCACATCTCGGCAGGCTCGTCAGTCCCCTCCTGCTCCCTGGGTAAATGACGCACTGCGTGCCAATAGAACCATCCTTCGGGCAGCAGAGCGGAAACGGTGGAAATCCAAACACCAAGACGACCTCCTAACCTATCAGGCTCTCCTCTCCTCTTTCTCTGCTTCGATCTCTCAGGCAAAAAGCACTTTCTTTCAAGATAAGATCCATTCTTCCTCTTCCAATCCCAAAAAACTATTTTCCATCTTCTCCACCCTCTTGGACCCTCCCAAAGCCCCTCCCCCCTCCTCACTTCTGTCAAGCGACTTTGTTAACCACCTTGAAAAAAAGGTTGATGATATTCGCTCTTATTTTTCTGACTCACCTTTACTCACCGCTGGGTCACCAGACCCTCCTTCCACCCACACACTAACCTCCTTTTCCCCTCTCTCTCCAAGTGAGGTTCTTACCCTCGTTACCTCTGCCCGTCCTTCCACCTGTCCTCTGGACCCTATCCCCTCAAACCTCCTTCAGACTATCGCTCCTGATATTCTACCGTTTCTCACCCATTTCATCAACACTTCTCTAACTTCTGGTCACTTTCCAAACAGTCTCAAGGAGGCAAGAGTAAACCCTCTCCTAAAGAAACCCACTCTCAACCCGTCTGATGTTATAAACTACAGGCCTGTCTCTCTCCTCCCGTTTCCTGTCTAAAACACTTGAACTCGCTGTCTTTAAACAACTCTCTTGTTATCTCCATCAGAACAACCTGCTGGATCCGCACCAGTCTGGTTTCAAGGCAGGTCACTCAACAGAAACTGCTCTCCTTGCTCAGAGACCCAGGTCGTCGCACGCATCTCTGCTTGCCTAGCAGACATCTCTCGGTGAATGTCTGCTCACCACCTCAAGCTCAACCTTGACAAGACTGAACTGCTTTTCCTTCCGGGAAAAGAGTGTCCCACTCTTGACCTAACAATCAACATCGGCACCTCTATTGTTTCCCCGACTCAGACTGCAAGGAATCTGGGTGTGACCCTAGATAACAACCTGTCCTTCACTGCAAACATAGCTGCTACAACCCGCTGCTGCAGATACACGCTTTACAACATCAGGAGGATACGTCCCCAGCTGACCCAGAAAGCGACGCAGGTTCTGGTCCAGGCTTTCGTCATCTCACGCCTAGACTACTGCAACTCCCTCCTGGCTGGTCTACCTGCATGTGCTATCCGACCTCTGCAGCTCATCCAGAATGCAGCAGCTCGTCTGGTCTTCAACCTTCCTAAATTCTCCCACACCACGCCACTCCTCCACTCCCTGACACTGGTACTTGCCTATCATGCTGCGAATGGATCTGGCCCTTCCTACATCCAGGACATGGTTAAACCATACACCCCAACGCGTACACTCCGCTCTGCATCAGCCAAACGGCTCGCTGCACCCGCACTGCGAGGGGGACCCAAGTTCCCATCAGAAAAAACACGTCGATTTGCTATCCTGGCTCCAAAATGGTGGAATGAGCTCCCCATTGACATCAGTACAGCAGAAAGCTTACACACCTTCCGGCACAGACTGAAAACTCATCTCTTTCGACTCCACTTCGAGCGATAGAATTATTAACAAAGAACTTATATACTAATAAAGGACTGGCTTATCTATAGCCAGTTGAGTAGCACTTGAAATGTTTTTGCTCTATGAAACCTGATGTACTTATATTATTCTGTTTTCTTCAGGACACAAACAAATAAAACAGATGAAATAGTGCAAAATAATGTTTTGAGATGTGATTTTTTTTACAGTTTTCCCCTCAAACATTTTTTATATTGTATTTCATAATGACAGGAAATATGTCATTTATTTTGACAAAAGAAAAACTGTATAAATGGAATACATTATATATCTGTTTTTTAGCAGCCTTTAAAGTATAATAATAATATAATGATATTTTAAGGCATGTAGGTCTCAGATATATATAAAAACAGATCATGCATTTTAGAAATCCCTCATATCCCTCTATTCTATGGGATTAGTTTTGTATCATAAAGATAAAGCAACACTTTCTCAGAATCAAGCAAAACTAAGAGTTTAAGAGAAAACAAAACTGAGTCAAGCTAAATAAATGTAATTTCAAAAATGAAACTATAAGTTGCAAACAAATCATTTGTGTAATCATGTGAACTATAAGTCTTTTTTCTTTGTTTTAACATTGGTTTTTGTTTGCAGTTCTCTTTGCTCAATGATCAGACTTTTGCTCTCGCTGCAGCTCTTCTCGTTTGCGCTCCCTCATTTTCAGTTTTCAATTCTGACACAAACATCCCAGGTGGGCGGGACTTTCAGGGGTGCGTCCCCATTGGCTACTCAGTTTTTGAGTTACAGCCCAGTCGTCCAGTGATTGTACAGTGCAGCTGCGGTGCGGTAGCTGAGCGTGGACACCCCCAGAAGAACCAGCATTTTAATTATTATAATACTACAAGTGAAAATATATTTAAGTATTGATCATTTGTGTTGTTTTTGCTGTACTATACGGTCTGTTTCTTTATTGTGTTAAGTGAGAAGTAAAGCTGTGCTATGAAAGTTAGCTTTTGCTACCTTTAGATCCATAACAATGCAAGCTAAGTAGCCTAACACGGAAGCGTGTGGCACAGTGGATAGAGCCTTGGTGTTGGGATCAGGGGGTCACAGGTTCAAACCCCACTGCAGTCAGCATGTCGTTGTGTCCCTGGGCAAAGACACTTCACCCCCAATTGCTCCTGTGGGGATTGCCCGTATTGCCCGTATTGAGTATGTAAGTCGCTTTGGATAAAAGCGTCTAATAAGTAACATGTAATGTAATGGAACAGCAGGGACTGTTCGCTACATAGCTAGCAGTGAGTGAGCGTTCAGACACTGGCGCACACACTCAAACGGTCTTGTGTTCCTGACTCTACCAACAGACTTTCAATATTCTGTTTAGATATGCAAGTATAAGCAGGGGTGCACATAACTTCCTCAGTGTACTCAGATGAGTACCTGGAGTCAGTGTTTGGTACAACTTCTGGCTCCACTCAAAGTTATTTGATGAAGCCCTCTGTATCGCGAACGTCAACGGGGGCGGGGGGGGGTTAACTTTGTAGGAAAACCTACCGTCCATGTCCTTGAGCTGTGTTTTATTTGTTAACTTCAAATTTTTCATTTCCCAAAACATTTATGTTCCTCTCATTGAGACAGTGTGGTGTCCAAAGGTCTTATCCCGTTTCCCCACTTCCTCTGAGGGGACAGCGCGGAGGGAAGGGGGCATGAAGAAAGACCTGCACCAGCTTCATCCACGCTGGGCGTTGTTGTTATCACTGGCTCAGTGTCATTTCATTTGACTAAATGTCTTTACATATACATTTAATAGATTTTATTATTATCCACCTTTTTGTTTTATGTCCTTTTATTTAAAACATTCTTTGAGACTTCATCTTCTGGTTCAAATTTCAATAAATGTAATTTGTATAATCACTCTTTTGTGTTTATTCTACATACACATGTTAGAGATTCCATTCAAATCTGTTGATTATTCAGATCTTCCTCAGGCTAGGAATAGTATGTTGAGTTTTTAATGCTAAATGTATATAATTTTCTCACAGGATATAGAATGAGACAACACCGGTTTTATCCATTGTGTATGAATGCTTCAGCTCTTCAGACCAACATAGTAAGATGTGAGCATGTTCCTAATTGTGTTGTATGCAGCCGGTCTGGTCTGTTTAATAAAGCAAATCTGCCACTTTTATATTGTAGAATTTGTTAAATTAAAGCAGTCTTTAATTGTTTGACCTAAACATAGCAATATATGCTTTTGAAATGTAACATGTCTCTGAAAAAATAACAGTATATAGTTTATATTGTGTATCACCTTTAGCTTGCAAATTCATAGATGTGTTTTTTTTTTATATCTATAAAATAAATAGACAGACACTTTATCAATCCCAAATTAGGAAATTATTTAACAGCAGCAGTGTGTTCAGGTATTAAAATATTTAAAGTTGGAATAAAGTATAAACTACACAACACAAGTCTAATGCACAGCAATCCATAAGAGAAGTCTGATATGTTCATGAAACTCCCCAGGAGACACCGACACTAACGTGGCCAAGTGGACTCCGGAGTTTGCTGCATGAGTTGGACTGTATGATCTGTGTTGTAGTGGGCTGTCACTCAAAAACTGAGTAGCCAATGGGGACACACCCCTGAAAGTCCTGTGCACCTGGGACGTTTGTGTCAAAATCGAAAACAAAAAATGAGGGAGCGCAAACGAGAAGAGCTGCAGCGAGAGCAAAAGTCTGATCATTGAGAAAGAAGCAAAGAGAACTGCAAAAAAACACCTATGTTAAAACAAAGAAAAATACTTATAGTTTACATGATTACACAAATGATTTTTTTGCTACTTATAGTTTTATTTTTTAAATTAAATTAATTTAGCTTGACTCGGGTTTTTTTTCCTCTTAAACTCTTAATTTTGCTTGATTCTGAGAAAGTGTTGCTTTATCTTTATGAAACAAAACTACTCCCATACATGTCCCAGTGAAGAGAACATACTAACCTGAAAATGAACAGAATATGTCATCCTTTTTGTTGTCCTCAGTCTCTGGTTGTAAATATCTCTCTGGATCTGAGTTCCTGGCTGGTTCTGGTCCTCCACAGTCCTCTCCATCAGCTTTTGTTTCCATGTGTTCAGCTGAGCTGCTGGCTGGAGACACTGCCTCTCTGTTCTCCTCAGTCTGAGTTTGATGAAGCTGTAAGGACTGACGACCAACACACTTATGGATTTTGACCTGACGACTCCAGGTGAATCCTTTGCCACAAACACTGCAGCTGTATGGTTTCTCTCTTGTGTGGATTCTAATGTGGCACTTTAAAGTTCCTCTCCCTGCAAAAGATTTCTTACAGACTGAGCAGCTGAATGGTTTCTCTCCTGTGTGTATTAACATGTGCATATTTAAACTTCCTCTCCCTGCAAAAGATTTCTTACAGACTGAGCAGCTGAATGGTTTCTCTCCTGTGTGGATTCTCATGTGCCGATTTAAACTTCCTCTCCCTGCAAAAGATTTCTTACAGACTGAGCAGCTGAATGGTTTCTCTCCTGTGTGTATTAACATGTGCATATTTAAACTTCCTCTCCCTGCAAAAGATTTCTTACAGACTGAGCAGTTGAAAGGTTTCTCTCCTGTGTGGATTCTCATGTGCCGATTTAAACTTCCTCTCCCTGCAAAAGATTTCTTACAGACTGAGCAGCTGAATGGTTTCTCTCCTGTGTGTATTAACATGTGCATATTTAAACCTCCTCTCCCTGCAAAAGATTTCTTACAAATTGAGCAGCTGAATGAATTATCTCCTATGTGGCTTCCCATGTGCCGATTTAAACTTCCTCTCCCTGGAAACATTTTCTCACAGACTGAGCAGCTGAATGGTTTCTCTCTGTGTATTGCAATGTGCCGATTGAAACTTCCTCTCCCTGCAAACATTTTCTCACAGACTGAGCAGCTGAATGGCTTCTCTCCTGTGTGGATTTTAATGTGCTCCTTTAAATGTCTTCCTTGTTTAAAAGATGGAATGGAGCTCCACTCCTGCTGCTGAGGGGGAACCTGTTCTTTAACCACCACCAGCTGCTGGATGTCTGCAGGAAACAGGAAACACATTAATCAGAATCGGTTATATTTACCAAGTAGGTTTACACATACGAGGAATTTGCTTCAGTATATGTGGAGCATAAAAAGACAGAAAGAAGCATCTTAGCAAAACAAAATAAAATAGGATTATGACAACTATTTAAAACAAAACTCTTTTAAAAACTATTAAAACGAATTAACAATATTTAAATGTGACATACTATACACTTTGCTCAACATACAAACAGATCATGCATTTTAGACATCCCTCATATCCCTTTATTCCAGCTGTTAGAGAAACACGGATTTTGGGTCCTTAGCTTGAAAAAACAAACAAAGAGGAGGCAGAGCTAATGCCTGGTCAGAATTCTACCGGAGATTTAAATTCTGCTGTGATAAAATGCCATCCTGTTCTAAACAACTGTAGGGGCCAATTAACACTGTGGGTATAAAGGCATATTTTCATTTGTGTATCATCGCATCAACTTTTAATTAAATGCTGTTACACTTTTAAGAAAGCTTCCATGGGGGAGCCACGTGATCAGCTGGACAAGATGGCAGCATAGGTTAAACTCGCTCAACCCAGTGATGCTAATTCTGTAAATGTATACCGTTGAGACAACTCTTTTTTAATATATCCTCCTGGGACCCAGCCCATTGAAAATGTCCACTGTAGTGGACATTTTGTAAACATGCATCTCCTTTTACTCTTTTGAGCTACTCTATCAATCCCTGATGTACTGTACATAGGACATCCTGATCTTTCCAGTGATATGTCATTGGTTAAAATTGCATGCTGGGAAGTTCCTCTTTCTTTTCATCCAAAATGGCTGGCATACCAAAAACAAAATGTTATAGAAGCAGGAGGAGAAGTCAAATATTGTTGAATAATTGCAGTTTTTACCATGAAAATCATATAAGTTCTTGTTTATTAACATGTGAGGAACTATATAAATAGTTCTAAAAGCAATTAAATAATTCAAGTTTTCAAATAACAGCCCTTTTATAAATGTCCATTCTAGTGGACTCAATATTGTTGTAGGAGACGGAACTGAAGGAGACATTTTCTGTACCAGATAGTTCAGGGAGATTCAGATGTTGAGCTCTCAGATGATGAGAGAGATGAGGATTTCACACCTGGGATAGAAGAGGGTCAAGAAGAAGGGGGGGAAAGATACAGGATGCTCCATGAGCGCACAGATACAGACAGAGAGACAGATAGGGACGAGCTGGAAAGACATGGCCCTCTGTGGGCCAAGAGTAGCACGTATGTCTTATTGTTATTTTAATTTTAAGTGGAGCCATGAAACATGAGTTGCCTCAGGAATGCAAGCTTTGTTTCTATGAGCAGGTCAAATGGAGACCACATCCATAAAACTAGTCAAGAGGACCCTACAGCCGTGCCGAATGGAGTCAATGAGGTAATTTTCCCACTACATTGACTACAAAGTCTTTGAAGATCTGGAAAGATTCACCAAAAACCAAACTAGTTTTTTATTGACCAAATAAACAGCAATGTTCAGATCAATTACTTATTTATGTTTTAAATAAAGGTGAATGTATTATTGTATTAATATCACTCTATAACCATAATACGTTACATAGTCTATCTGTTCATTTTGGCTGTCTTTTCAAACTAATATGGTCCCGACGTCCTCTACAGTGGACATACTGTAACATTTCAAAATAAAATAAAGAGTCTAAATTTCATGATGTTTTTTTAACCCTAAATAGGTAGGAAATCACAAAAAAAAGGAAATTGGAAGACACATTTTTTCCTCGGGTCCCAGGAGGATATTTTAGCCTCTATGAGTGTCTGATCAAAGGCAATGTCTAAATCGCCGCCTAAAAATGGTCCCGAGACGAGGGGGAAGTCTGACATGGAGGCGTTAGCCGACACAGTGCTTGAGAAGCAATGAGGCTATCTGGATTCGCGCTTCGACCAACTCCAACAGATGGGGAGGGAGACGGAGGAGAAATTGACTTCTATCCAAATGGACTTGGTGGTACAGAGTGAAAGCATCGGCACCATTAAGGCAGAGATGGGCAAGATACGGTTAGATGTGGTGAACAATTCGGGTATGCTAGCCACCCACGTGGCTACGCTGGACATGGAGGACCGGAGCAGAAGATGCAACGTCCGTATAACTGGGCTAGCAGAATGACTTGAAGGGTCTAACGCCATACAATTTCTGACAAATTCGCTTCCAAAGTGGTTCCCCTCCTTAAGTAATCTAAAGGGGGAGTTAATGCGAGCTCATCGGATCTACAGCGACGACAGGAAGAAGCAGGTGTGCGCTACCCACACTCTGATTTTCAACGTTCTCCGTTATACCACCCGCCAAGACATACTCTGTGCCGCAAAGAAAGCCCCGCTCACGATTGATGGACGGAGGATTTGCTTCTCCCCTGACTACAGCAGCTACACTGTTAAACGTCGTTAGGCTTTCTCCCGGGCAATGGGGTGGAATGTTTCCTCCTTTACCCCGCTACACTGAAAGTCAAGGGAGCTGGTCAAGTTAAGAAATTTCATTCCCCGGGACATGCCGAAGACTTCATCGTCTCCCTACCAGGAGTGCAGGATGCACCAACCGGCAGGGACGGGGACCCGGGACCTGGGCGCTCGTCTGATGGCGAATAGCGGTCTTTTGGAACTTGTTGGACTACATAGCGTCGCTGTTTTGGACTAAATGCACACTGCTTTGCGTGGACTGGAATCTCTTACAGAGTTTTGGATTATTTCTGCAGGCTTCTTTTTATTTGTTTGTGTCTGACGCTGGACTCATCTGGGGACGGATAGTTGTTTATCATTGTTTGGCTGATCAGACTAACTTGCGATCCCACACCACGTAATAAATTTGCTCTCATTTCTTCCAATACCTAAGCTCACTGTTAACAACGGTTTAGTAAGCTTTAAGTACTGGGTTGAAGGTTATGTATAATCCTTTTGCAGCCCCATATCCAATCAGGTCACGGATCAATTTAGGAATATCCGAAAAAAAGGAGATAAATGATATCTTGAAACAACGATCATAATTTCTAATACATAGGGTTAGGCAGCGCTATTACTTCCACGGGTCTCAGCCCAGTCACATCTTGGCTTAAAAAATCAGGTCTAGTGAGCACTTTGTAGATATTCCCTCCATTAAATCTTTGAATGGTAATGTCACAACTGAGCCAAAGCAAATAAATGAGACTTTTCAAACCTTTTATTCCAATTTATATAAGTCAGAGGTTCAGTTGGACAAGAATAGATGTGACGCCTTTCTCGGTCAGCTAGACTTACCACAGCTTGCAGTCACTGATTCCACCCATCTTGATGATCCCATTTCCTTAGAGGAATTAACAGATGCAGTATGCAACATGCAACGAAACAAATCACCAGGTTTAGATGACCCCCCGAATTTTATGTAGCATTTTGTGATAAACTGGGTCCACTACTTTTGGATATGATAATATATTCGATGGATAAAGGCAGTTTTTCGAGGGACGTGAACATAGCCCTAATTTCCTTGCTCTTAAAGTGGACCTATCATGCTATATTTGAATAATTTATTGTAGGGTCATACCTATATAAAACATGTATGTGACGTTTTTTTTTCAAAATACCAAACAGATCATGCATTTTAGCCATGCCTCATTTCGCTCTAGTTTATGTTTCTGTAAAATGATGTGGAAAGCTAAGAAATAAAACGGCTGTTTATTTTTGAAAGAAAACCCTCTCTCCATGTATTGTTTTTTCACCTGCACCTCACATTGCAACATAACAGTTAATGAAAAGTACAATTAAGAGTAGAATTGCCCTTTGACTTCAAGCTGTATACGTGTAAAGACAATTAATGGCTGTATCATCCACATAATTCTTTATTATAAAAACTATTGTTTGTAGCACTAAATGTTAGGGCGCTTTTCCACTGCAGGACCTAGCACGGCTTAGTACGGTATGGTTAGGCCTTGTTAGGCCAGGCTCAGCCGATCGCCGGGGCAGGCCTAGACCTGACATGGACTCATCACTGAGGATCTGACATGGGCTCATCACTGAGGATCTGACTCATCACTGAGGACCTGACTCATCACTGAGGATCTGACGTGGACTCATCACTGAGGATCTGACGTGGACTCATCACTGAGGACCTGACGTGGACTCATCACTGAGGATCTGACGTGGACTCATCACTGAGGACCTGACGTGGACTCATCACTGAGGACCTGACGTGGACTCATCACTTCTGTCGGCTTATATTTTATTTTATCAATAAGGTATTTATATTGTTTGTCCCTTTTGAAACAGATGTTCAGTTATGTTAAAGTCTTTGATTGCACTTCAAGTCTAAAGTTTACATTTTAATTGTTTGGCACTGACTTTTCCTCATTTATGTTTTATGTTTTACTTAGTTATGTTTTACTCTCCTTTTCATGTGTATTGATGTTACATCACTGCTAGTGCTACCTAAAACAGAAAGTGATTTTTTTATACTTAGAAACTGTGCCTTGAATATTTTATTTAGCAAGAGAGTGCACTTTTTTACTTGGTGAAGAAACCAGTGTTAACGTTTGTTGTGTAGGGTGTAGGCCTACCTACTTGAACACTGAGGAAGCCATATCAAAATTCCTGTTGAATTGTTCACTCAGGGATTCATTGCAGAATTAAAACCAGCTTGAAATGGTATTTTGGTCTGTTACTCCTTTTTATTTTAGTTTTTGTTACCTTGTAGGTGGTTGTACTGTTAAGTAACTTGAAAAATAACCATAATAACCGACATGAAAAAATATCGTGATAAATATTGTCTATCGTGATACTGCTTGAAAAATATCATGACATTATATTTTTCAATATCGCCCATGTGGACTCATCACTGAGGATCTGATGCGGACTCATCCCTGAGGATCTGACGTGGACTCATCACTGAGGATCTGACGTGGACCTGAATTGGACTCATCACATTAATACCATAACCAAAACAGATTATTGATCTAATATATCATATTCCATTTACTTGTGTATATATACTCTTCTTGCACCATTTCTATTATATTCTATTTTATTTGTGTTAACTTGCACACCTGTATCTGTTGTATATGTTGCTCTGTTGGAGGAGCCTGTGACCTAAGTTTTTCGTTGGCATATCTACACTGTAGGTAATGTACAAATGAAGCTTAGCGCAAGTTCAACCAGGAAGACCGTCTTTAGTCATTCATTCACATATTTCCAGCTTACACACTGCAAAAACAGCCCTTCCAAAAACAAGCAAAATAGGCTTGAATCAAGTTGGATTTTCCTGTATCAAGTAAAAACATCTGCTAATGGGGTGAGCCAAATTTGCTTGGCTAGAATTCTTAAAACTATAATTAAAATCTAGCTACTGAAAGACCGTAATGGGCCTTGAAACTATAAATAAATGCTTATTACAAGTAATGATTCCTGAATTATTTAAGAAAGAATTATTTAAAAAAAATATATATATTTAAACCTTCATTTAGCCAGGTGGTCCCATTGAAATCATCGATCACTTTTTCAAGGGAGACCGTCCAACATGGCAGCAAGTAGGTTACAACATGAACATAAAACAACAGATAACCCAAAAGGACATGGTATTTACAGGGCTACATGTACACACCTAGAGACATGGACAAGTACCAACAGTATATTTATATCTCTGTCAATAAGCCTCACCTTCTTGGCAAACACTGTATTGTTGTTGAAGTGGTGGAGAGACAATGCACAGTTTGACCCACTGCTGTCACCCATGGCCAAAGCATATCTCTCTGTCCCAGCAACATCAGTACCAAGCAAGAGAGTTGTTTCCACAGCAGGGGATTTTGTAAACGCCCAAACATCCCAGCTTCTACCTGGAAATGTGGACATGCTCATATTCCTAAAAGATAACCTTGATGACGCTGAGTGAGAGAGTTACTTGAAAAACTAAATTCAAACTTGATTTATTCTATTGCAGGGTCTGATTATTATATTGTTGACACTTGAAAATACTATTATCCTACTAAAATGCTGTACAAATCAGATTTATTATTTAATAAAGAAAAAAAAAATCAAATAATGTTTCACTTTTTTTTTCAATATCGCGATAAATATCGTACCATGGACTTTTTAATCGCGATATTATCGTACCGTGAGTTTTTGATATCGTTACATCCCTAGTGTATACCACACCACAGTTGTCTCAATGGCAATGTGAAAAGGGAATCGACAGCTCTCGGCGATGAATACATATATATGAAATGTCATTTAATCACATTCTTAAATTGAGAAGTTGTTTGATGGTTTATCTCTTGAAATAAGAAAAAATGTATGCAAACCAATGCTGTAACTTGTTACTGGTTAATTCTAGCTCAATATAAGATAGCATTTTTAATAAACAAAAGTAAGATATATTTTCTCAAAGTAAGAATACTTAAACAAAACATTCTTAACAAGATAATTTGACTTTTTAGACGAAAAATAAGAATTGTTTCCCAGAAACAAGTTTTTTTCACTTTCTTAAATAACTTTTTTGCAGTGTTCTCTCTCCCCAGTCAATCAGTGATCGGGGACGTCACTCCCAGCTAAACCTATCACTGCTCCTCTATTCCCACAAGCCTATCATAGAGCAATGCTAATCCTTTAAATCTGCTCTCTCCCCTCCTGACAGCTGTCATTTCAGGAGACTGGACGCAGCCCTCCTCCACCCCTTCCACCTTCCAAATCCAGGGTCAAGCTTAAACCAGTCCTCTCCAGACCTCCATCAATCCCTTCATGCCTTCACCACCACCAGTGTCTAGACCCCAGGGGGCTTCATCGGTTCGGTTCCCCCCCGAATGATATTCCAGCACAACAGGGTCTAATCGGCAAACACCATTACATTAATCCGTGTGTACCCGGCAATGCATATATATTGTTAGATCAAAACTCTCTCTCCTGATTGAAATGACAATAAACCCTAAAGTGATACTCACATCACATGCACAGCCATTATATGAGGGTGGGACAAGTCCCCCCCACCTTTTAAAATGATTAGTTTAGACCCCCCCACTTTTACTATGCGGAAAGTCCGCAAATCGGTCTATCCACTCTCCGCTCTTTGTAGAGCGCTGTGTCAGTGCTTCATTAACAAATCCATTCCACTTGCTTATTGTGAGAATGCCCAAATCAATGAAACTCCGTACCATGTTTTCACTGCTACTTTGTACCAAGGCGGATTCTCAGAGCCTTACGTACACATGCTGCGTTTTTTGTGTAGCTTTGTCTGTAGTTCTAAAATTATGCGCGCCACAGTTTCCACGCTGCGAGGCTCCGTCGCTAACAGTTCACGAGTGTGCTCCACTAGCACCCGGATATAAGGCGCTGTTATTAAAGAGGTGGAGGGAGAGTCCTCTCCTGTCAGACTGAGAGGCTGATAACTACAGCTCAGTGAGGTAAAGGACTCACTGAGTGTTTAGATAGTTCACTTTAGTCTAAGTAGTGGGTCTCAAACGGTTTGGTAATCATTTATGTAAACAAGTATTTCCAAGGCACACCTTTATATGATCATTATAGTTATACAAAATAAGAGAATGACAGGTATGAAATAATTCCAACTCCTACTATAGGACAGTAACACAAACATACAGTTTAAAAGGAGAGTGATTTGTAAAATATGCAAAAATCTGTTTACAGTTCTGTTTCACATGGGTGTTGAGCGATGTATCCATAGATTTAGTCCCCAAATTTGCTCTCAAAGTGCACCAGATTGATGCATTTTTTTTTTAAATCGTCCCGGGGGAGCATGCCTCCGGACCCCACTGTCAAATTGTCCCACTCACATTGAGGATGCTTCCTACACCCATGCTCACATGTATCAGATATTAAAGTAAGTTAAACCCAATACTCACATTTATCAGTTATTAAAAAGTTTGCAGTGGCATGTGAAGGAAGATGTTTTCAAGCTCTGCTTAAAAGAGTTGTGCAAACTCAATTGTGGGTGGGATGAAGAAATCCCGGAGGCTCTCAAGAAACAGTGGCAAAGATGGCTCATGGGATTAAAGCAGATAGAAAGCTTCAAGATTGATCGATGTATCAAACCAAAAGAATTCTGGACAAATTAAATATGCACAATTGCACCATTTCGGTGATGCAAGCGAGATTGGATACAGTGTTGTCGCCTACCTTAAGATGACAAATGAAGATGAAGACGTTCACATATCCTTCATGTCACGTGTCGTGCCTCTGAAAAAAGTCACTGTCCTAAGATTGGAGCTCACAGCAGCAGTACTGGCAGTACGCATGGACAAGATGATCAGAACCGAGCTGCAAATCCCATTATGCAAATCTGTCTTCTGGACTGACAGTACATCTGTTCTGAGATACATCATGAATGAAACGCTAAGGTTTCAGACATTTGTAGCCAACAGAATAAGTCTGATCAGAGAAGCAACATCACAGTGGAAATACATCAACAATAAACTGAACCCAGCAGATGATGCATCTCGGGGGTTGGCAGCAGAATTGTTCTTGAAATATGAGACTTGGATAAATGGTCCATTGTTTCTGAAAAAACCTGAGGACAAATGTCAAGTACATCAAGCCTGATGTACTTATATGATTCTGTTTTCTTCAAGTTTGTATTTTGTTGGTCGAACGCACTTATTGTAAGTAGCTTTGGATAAAAGCGTCAGCTAAATGTAATGTAATGTAATCACTACTCTGATTGGAGGAAACTGAAAAGAGCAGTTGCATGGTTCCTTCAAGTAAAACATCTCTTGCTGCTTTTAAGAAAGAAGAGGAATTAAGTTCTTACTTCTACTCAAGCAAAATAACCAAATCGAATAAAGCTGATTGAGAAGGAGATGAGTGTTTAAAGACTCTATGAGAGGTCTCACACTCTCTAAGGATAACTTGGATAAGGCTGAAGCAGTATTGTTGTGTTTCTGTCAAAAAGAGTCTTTTCCAGAGGAAGTGGAAACTTTGAAAAGGGGAAAACCTACCAAAGGAAGTAGTACACTGTATAAATTGGATCCAGTGTACGAGAATGAACTGGTAAAGGTTGGAGGAAGGCTAAATAAAATGGCAATGCCTGAGGAAGCAAAGCACCCAACCACCACCATGTCTCTAAAACCATACTTCGAGATATTCATCAACAAGTTGGTCACAGTGGAAGGTATCATATGTTATCCAGGTTAAGACAACAATACTGGATACCATGTGCCAATGCATTAGCCTGAAAACTAATATCTGAATGTACTGTGTGCAGGCTAGGGATGGTAACGATTAATAGAATATTCAAAATTATTCAGGTATTCGAATATGAGTTATGAATATTTGTATTGTATTTTTTTTGGGAGGGGTGCCTAAGTTGATTACATATTATCAAATGTAATAATGCAATGTACGACAGTGCCATAGCTAAATGTGTTAGGTCTAAAGGTGTGTTTTGCTCCGCTCACCGGTCCCTCACAGCGGGCAGAGCTGCAGGTGCTGATCTCTCTCTCTCTCGCGTCCGGTTATACTTCACTCGCGTTTATGTCCAAATCCATTAGAAAACCAAGTTATGTTTTAAGCATGAAAGCTGTAGGCCTATAGCTGTCAACTGTTCAAACTGTGATCACCAGTTCAATACATTTTTACAAATTCGACTTGGTTTCCATACTTATTTGAACATGTATTTATTTATTTTTCAAAATTAATTAATAAAAAAAAATGTTTTTTTTGTTTTGTTTTTTATAGGATATATGCTTTTTGGTTAATCGGTTAAATGTTTTTTGGGGGGTCGAATATTCGAATATACATTTGCTTTCAAATTCCCATCCCTAGTGCAGACGTATGCATGGAAATGCAGGAGAATAAAAAATTTCAGATCTGCCCAAAGACAGAATTACACCAGACCTACCACCATTCACATATGTTGGAGTGGATTACTTTGGCCCACTGGAAGTGAAAAGAGGACGAAGCATTGTGAAACGATATGGAGTTATCTTTACCTGTCTAACAACCAGAGCGGTGCACTTGGAAGTAGTGTTAATTTCGTCAGCTATTTTTTAATTTAGTTTTAGTCTTAGTCCTGTGTTAAATTTCCTTTTTAGTTTTAGTCATATTTAGTCACCTTCATCCTGTTTTTATTTAGTCAAGTTTTAGTCGACTAAAAGTCTGAGCATTTTAGTCTTATTTTAGTCAAAGAAAACTAATTATTTTAGTCTACTTTTTGTCAATGAAAACTGTTGAGTCTTTTTTAGTCATCAGATTATATAGAACATTTCAGTCAAACTAGTCTAGCCAAAACCAATCATTTGTCATTTTAGTATAAATAAATAAGATTATATCTTGTCCTTATTTGATGAAAAACACAGGTTGAATGATTGAGAAGCTTTGCAGAGAGTATCTGGTTTGTGGTGTTTGTACCAGCTGTGTTATGGCCACATTGCTTCCCTTCTGATGAAACAATGCATTCACTTTTTTTCTCCGCCTCATTGTAGCGAAAATGTGCCCAAATTAGGGGTGGGCGATATTGAAAAATATAATATCACGATATTTTTCAAGCAGTATCACGATAGACGATATTTATCACGATATTTTTTCATGTCGGTTATTATGGTTATTTTTCAAGTTACTTAACAGTACAACCACAAGGTAACACAAACTAAAATAAAAAGGAGTCACAGACCAAAACACCATCAAGCTGGTTTTGATTCTGCAGTGAACCCTGAATGAACAATTCAACAGGAATGTTGATCTGGCTTCCTCAGTGTTCAAGTTGGTAGGCCTACGCCCTACAACAAACGTTAACGCTGATTTCTTCACCAAGTAAAGTGCACTCTCATGCTAAATAAAACAAAATATTCAATGCACTTTCTGTTTTAGGTAGCACTAGCAGTGATGTAACATCAATGAAAAGGAGAGTAAAACATAACTAAGTAAAACCTCAATGAGGAAAAGTCAGTGCCAAACAATTAAAATGTAAATTTTAGACTTGAAGTGCAATCAAAGACTTTAACATAACTGAACATCTGTTTCAAAAAGGGAAACACAATATAAATACCTTATTGATCAAATAAAATATAAGCCAACAGAATCAACCAAGACAATAAATGAAGTGCAATACTGTCTGCTTGGTTTTTAATAACCGTTGTCAGTATGTAGTTACTTCGGCATCATTTTGAAACGTGTATTACAATTAAAACACGGTCAAATAAGTTAATTTGGTGTAGTTGGTTTCCACCACAGTATTTACATGGATATAAGCCCCGCCCCCTCTCCAGCGCGTCCTGTTTGAGTGACAGGAGTAAACACAGCTGACAGCCGCGGTGAAACTCCAGCGGTTAGGGTGAGAATATTCACATTGCGTCCGTTGTGAACGCAGCATAACGCAGTTCAGAAACCTGTTCTGACGCTTTTAAAGCAGCTTCGAGATGTTAGCAGTATCAGGGGCACGCGGGCCACGGTGGCCGTAGGACGGACAATTATTTTCGGGGGTTCACGGCCAGACCGGCCGTCATGGCTGCCGTGAAAATCCTACCCTGGTGCACTATCACGATAGATATGATATCTCTGAAAAGGCATATCGTGGAGACCTAATATCGTCTCGACGATATATATCTTCATATCGCCCACCCCTAGCCCAAATATCACATTGTTTCTTTCTCCCAAGCAGTGGTGGCTTTAGACTTTTTCGTTGTCAGTCATTTTGACGGACAGGATCGTAACATTTCCGTCATAATCCATTATTATCCGTCGAGTGCACAATTTATCAATCACTCGTGCTGACTGGGGGGCATTCGGTTAACGCGAGTGCGACCACTGCTCCCAAGCCCTGTTGTTGCCATTTTATTTTCTGTTCAATAAGGTTAGTTAGACCATGAGTTAGACCCGAGTCTTCCTGACAGTTCATATTGTGCCGCTGCCCGGTGTAATTCAAATCTACTGCCGCGCGCAGCACAGACACACAGCTGCTGCCCTGCCGCAGCACCGGAAATGGAACTGCTGGGAGAAAAACTGACTATCAGAGATGTAACATTATCTTTGATAATATTTCGTCTCCTCATTTTTCGTCAACGAAAGTAAAGAGAGATTTTGGCATAGTTTTTATTTAGTAAACTACATTTTCGTCTCGTCACTTTTCATCAACGATATTGCATGATGATTTCGTTACAGTTATTGTTTACTGCCGTCGGTGCCGTCTCGTCATCGTCTCGTTTTCGTCATGGAAAAAAAGGTCGTTGACGAACATATTTCGTCATAGTTTTAGTCAACGAAATTAACACTACTTGGAAGTAGCTCATTCGTTAGATACAGATTCATGCATTAATGCCTGCAGACGTTTCATCAGCAGAAGAGGACAAGTATTGGAGATGAGGTCAGACAATGGGACTAATTTCGTTGCCACTGAAAGAGAGCTGAAGGAATCCATAAAAGAGTGGAATCTGAGCAAAATAGAACAAGCCCTCCAGCAAAAGGATGTGAAATGGACCTTCAATCCTCCTTACGGAGCACATCATGGCGGGAAAGACTAATCTGGCTTGTAAAGAAAATTCTAGGGATGCTCCGATCGCCAATTTTGGGGCCGATCGCCGGAATCAGTATCGGCCGATACCGATCGCCGATCCGATCGAGTGGGCGGGGCCTAAATGGAAGATTTAAACATCACTTTAAATCTTCTATTTAAAGTGATGTTTAAAACTCAGTTAATTCACTGTAACAACAAACAACAATCAACTTAATTATTACATTCAAATGATGTACATTATTCAAGTTTACATTCACTTTGGATAATAACATGGGAGAAATGAGCGAAAGCGCTCTCTTTTCTTCTCTCCCTCTCCTGACAGCCTGTCAGTATCTCACGCAGCTCACTGATCCAGTAATGAGTGACCTGAAAATGAAGGATAAATATATTTATAACTAGTTTAGCTTGTTCCAGAGGTAGATAAAATAGCTAAGTGTGTTAGGTCTAACTCTGGTGTGTTTCGCTCCACTTACCGGTCCGGCTGGCGGAGCTGCAGGATTTCTGCTTCACACACGTTGCAGACCGCTATTTTACTGTCTTTTTCGGACACCTTAAAATAATGCCAGACCGGTGAAGCCATTTTGGCGAGCTTGTTTTGCCGCGCACAGAGAAAAGTGTCATGTATTTTACGTCATGCCATCGGCTCTCACGATCGGCATGTTTAGAGAGCACCGATCGATCGGTGGAGAGTGAGTATCGGCCGATCTCGATCGGAGCATCCCTAGAAAATTCTGCTATCCATCACAAAACAACAAACACTTGATGACGAAAGCCTTTCAACAGTTCTGTGTGAAGTTGAAGGAATTCTCAACAGCCGACCAATAACTACAGTGTCAAATGATCCAAATGACTTGGAACCTCTCTCACCAAACCATTTGCTGCAGCTCAAGGTCAAACCTTCGTTGCCCCCATGCTTATTCCATCAGCAAGATACATACTCAAGACGCCGCTGGCGACAAGTGCAGTACATAGCAACTTTGTTTTGGACCAGATGGATCAAAGAATATTTACCACTTTTGCAAGAAAGACAGCAATGGAATCGCATTAAAAGGAACTTCATACCTGGAGACATCGTAATAATTATGGATTCAAATGCACCTCGTGGATCCTGGTTAATGGCAAGAGTTATGGAGACGCGATCTGGATCTGGAGGACTGATTCGGAGTGTTCTTCTTAAGACAAAAACCAACACGCTGGAAAGACCAATAAGCAAAATATGCCTACTTGTGCCTGCCTTAGAATAAGGAAATAACTGAAGATGGACAATTAAGACACCCTGTCTATCTCAAATAGAATATGAAGACTGACTTTGTCTGGCTCTTTTTGAATTTTTGTTTATTGTTATTAAAGATGCCCATAACAATAGGGGCCGGTATGTTAGAGCCAGTATTTAGATTGTATAAGAAAGGCCACCTAATTGTGACGTCTGTAGTCAACGCACTATAAAGGACTACATTTCCCATGGCGCCTGGGCTAAAGCCACAGTGATGGGCAACCTGTTGAGAGACGCCGTCGAGGAATAGTTTTTAACCGTACACGTACATATAAATCGTACAAGTACCCTTTAAGTTATGAAGTTATATAAGCATTATCAAGAAAGAATACCTAAGTTGTTTGTTATTTTATTTGAGTTTTGCCTATTTCTTTTGAATATTGTAAAGGCCTAATTTCTTTGTTGCATGTGCAAAAGTTTGTTATGTTATTTTGAGCAAACACATCGCAACATTATCTAAACCACCAGAGGCCAAGCAACGCTTCAAACTGTGAGTCATTTAAAGGAAAGAAACGAGTTAGAACTGTCTGTTTAAGGCGTCTAGTGGCTTGATGGAAAGACAAGGAAGGAAGCCACGACTAGGGTTGCAAAATTCCGGGAATTTTCAAAGATGGAAAGTTTCCACGTGAATTAACGGGAATAAACTGGGAATTTTCAAAATTGAAGATTGGCTCTTCATAGGGAACTTAAATATAGTTGGGGAAAGTATATTTTAGCATAATCTTAGCATAAGACTAAAACAAACAGATGCCATTCAAGTACACTTGAATATCCATGCCACAGCACACTGCTTCCTGCATGGCTATTGAGACCACAACAGGCTCACACATGTGAGAGTGGAAAAACTGGTTGGCATTCGGGCAAACCTAAGGCTCTTTGAGCCTGACACAGAGCCATCCTCAACAAGGCAGGACAGTGACACTGAAGAGGAAGACTCAGAGTTGGGTGTTGATGAGGCCCAGGAAGAGCCCGTTGACTGAAAGGGTTTAGTCAAAATGCAGAGGATTGCCTGAAGGAAGATTTGCATGTTTAATGGGACTTTTTGGAGGGAGAAGGGCTCTTTTCATTTAACATTTTGAATGGGACTTTGTGGGGATCTTTGGATGGGGGGTGCATTTTTGAATGAGTGGGGTTGGGGGGATGAGTAATATTTAACTCAACATTCCTGTTTTCATTCTTCAATGAAACAAATAATTGTTCAATAAAATAATTAAAACTTGTTCTGTTCTACTTGAAAAAAAAAAAAATCTGTTGAAATGTCATGTTTTTTGTTTAATTTTGCATCGAATATTTCCAAAATTCCCCAGCTTAACTTCCCATGGAAATTTTCCGGAAATGTTCCGCCCCTTTGCAACCCTAGCCACGACACATGTTTTAATAATACTTTTGCTTTTCAATGTTTGCCATTTCAAACCACGAGCTGGTTCAAATAATATTTGCCTTGATTTACAATATGTTCTCATTTGTTTTATCAGTACAGTTTTGAAGCTTTTGTGCTTCATAGCATTTGCACTATGGCATTTGCCTTGCCATAGTCCACTTTGGACTATATGAAATATTTCAGGATTGCACTTTTAAAGGTCCCATGTCATGCTTTTCCGGTTATTACCCGTCCCCTTGTGTGTTATGAAGGTTTTTATGCATGTTAACGGTGTGCAGAGTCAAAAACCCTCAAAGTACACCCTGTAGCGGGTAAAACTCTAACACAGAAAATACCTCCCCAAAACGCCTCGTTGGACATTTCTCATTTTCCATTGTTTACTTCCTGGGTATCGCTACGTAGGGATACCCAGTAGCCACGCCCAGAGCTATGGCCGCACCCTCTGCCAGCCTTTCACGAAACAAAGCTTGAGCTTCCCAAACCTTTCAGCGATTCATGCCGGATATGTACAGCGTAGGGCACTGAAGAACGATGCTGTTCCTACTTTGTTTGGACGAGCGGGAGATTCATTGTTGTTTGTGTATTTATGATGTTTAAAACAAACAAGGTATATCTACCACGACTGTGTAAATGGGTAAACGTTTTTCGGGCTGCTAAGCCATTGACTCAGTGCTAACTGGGCTAACTAAGTAGCTAGCGCTTCCATATATCAACTCCAATGTTAGGAGATGGCCTTACATGTATCTCATAGCTGGAGAATGTCTGCATTCACACACAAAATACTCAGACAGTATACTCCGGGTGATTTACCGTACGGTCAGTACATTATAGTTGCCGTTCCTAGCGTGTATGCCACCGAGCTAAACAAGAAGGCTACCTAGAGCTAGACATGCTAGGGAAAACATTGTTTTCATGCCAGCTACAATGAATGACCGAACGAAGCAGACTACCCGTATAAGATTGCAATTGTAAACATGTTCTTGCTAGCCTAGACTAGCTGTTGTTCATAGTAGGTTGGCATATTACACTGAACAACTAGCAAACGTAGGTTAGCATATTAGCTGGCAAGCTAACTGTGTTGATTAGATAGATTAGATAGATACACACTCCTACCACAACTACTACTGACAAATCTAAAACAACTAAGTTTATCTAATATGTTGTGATTTGCATTTGATTTCGTCCTGCCAGATCAGGAAACTCCTGGCGTATCTGGCGGACAACACATGACGGGATGACCACTCTGATGCCTCGTCCTAAAAAGCCCCGACAGCAGCTTACAAAGCTGAGATAGGCAAGATGCCGAAAACGCCTATAAGGGGAGGAATGGATGATATACAGTGTATATTTACACATGTTCATTTTGTACTAGGGGTGTAACGGTACACGTACCCCTTCGGTTCGGTACACGTGTGTACCGAAGTGTACCGAACGAATATAACGTTAAACGTAAAAAATTGAGAACGTGAACAACTTCTTGGAAGTAATCTCAGGTGCTGCGTCGCAGCATTCAGAGTAATTTGCTCCCATTGTGTTCAACGCGTCATAGAGCGAGCAAGTCATTTCATTGGACGAGCTGGTCAGAGGGATGCGTTCAAATGTAATCAGTAATTTGAGGAACTGTCGAAATGGCGAACGCAGATAAAGTTGAGCTCGAAAATCCTCCAGCATCATTGAAGTCTCCGGTTTGGGAACATTTTGGTTTCGCAGTTACGTACAAGGATGACGGACAAAGACAGGTGGACCGAACCAAAGCTGTTTGTCGGCATTGTTCAACTAAAATTGGTTCCGCGGCTGGCAATACATCAAACTTGCACACTCATTTGAAAAGGCATCACCCGAACGTGAATATCACCGGTACCAAAAGACTGAAGTGCAAACCCAACTCCCGCTAGCATTTAAGCCTCCACCACTCGCAAAAAGTTCAGACCGAGCCAAAGCTATTACAAACGCCAAATATCCTTATGTTGCCATGTTAGCAAAGCGCTACCTGGCTGTATCTGCTACCTCTGTCCCTAGCGAGAGGGTGTTCTCCACAGCAGGAGACATTGTTAGTGCCAGCAGATCTGCCCTTTCGGCAAGCAATGTGGACAAGTTCATCTTTCTTTAAAACAACATGAAAATACAATGACAAGCAAGTCCTAATGTCAAACTGGCTGCTTAGGTACAGTACAGTTCAAATACAGATTATTTCAGTTAATCGAAAAGCTGCACCTTAATGTTTATTTTATTATATTTTATATTTATTTGAGTGAATATTCATAGTTTAATAATAATTAAAACCCCAAAACTAATAGTTTATGTTTTGTGAGTACTAGTACAGTAAAGTTCAAATACAGATTATTTCAGTTCATCGAAATGCTGCACCTTAATGTTTATTTTATTATATTTTGTATTTGAGTGAATACATTATTCACAGTTTAATAATAATGAAAAAAATATATGTTATGTTTTGTGATAATTTTTTCTGCTGTACCGAAAACGTACCGAACCGAGACCTAAAAACCGAGGTACGTACCGAACCGAAATGTTTGTGAACCGTTAAACCCCTATTTTGTACATTTCAAAAAATAAAGTTTGATAAAAATACTTAGTAGCCTTTCTTCCCTGAATTATATGCTCCTATAACATATCATTCATATATAGCCAGTGTTGGGACTAACGCGTTACAAACTAACGCGTTACAAACTAACGCAACTACCTTTTGCGGTAACTAATAACGTTACTACTACTATTCCCATTCAGTAACGCCGTTATAGTTACTGTGATTTAAATGGGTGCGTTACTTCGTTACATTATGTGATCCAACTGAACCGAATCTCCCTGCGGATGTAACTTACAGGCGAATACAGTGATGTCCTCTCACAGCACCATGGAAAAGTGAAAGTGACCAGAGAGGAGTGATGATTGGTTAACGGGGGGTAACATTTCAGGGTAAGCCAATCAGAGACAGAGTTGGGCGGGTCTTGCCTTATGGGGAAAATTCACAGACACAAACACTTGCTAACACACACACACATACACGGCAACGCCCACCACCACCAACACACACACACTCTATGGCAGATGCAAGTTTCAGCGAGAGCAGCAGCGCATTTACAACTTGGAGATATAACCACTATTTAAATAGTGTAGTTGTTGTTAATGTATACAATGCCAAAAGAGTGTAGTTGTTTTTATTTCATATTGCACTACAAGTGTACTACTTAGAATTTGATTGTTGAGGCTACAATAAAGATGCCTGTCAAAATGTCTAAACATATCTTTTGTGTTTTATTGTTCCACTACATTTCATAATGATAATTGCTACAATGATGGGGAGTTGTCTTTTGTCTTAGTGTGCCACAGAACAACACAAAAACTTGTATTTGTATTGTTATTATTTTTAAAGTAAAGTTACTTGTTACTTTTATAATTTAGTAACTAAAAAAGTAACTAGTTACTTTTTTGAGAGCTATAACTATTACTAGTTACTTTTTAAAAGTAACTTGCCCAACACATATAGCAAACCATGATTTGATTTTTCATCAAACAGTATTACAGGTAAAAATAACTTACTCTTCTATAACAACAGTTGTAGGTACAGTTCGGTTAGTTAGCGTATAGCATATACGGCTGTACTGACGCCATTGTAAGACTGATGTTCCGCTCAGAGCGAGCCGAAAAAAGCACTGTTAGACATGGGCAGAGCCTCTCTGGTGGTTGACTAATCAGAACAGAGTGGCCGAGCTGACCAATCGGAGCACACTGGGCTCACAGGGAGGGGGGGCAAGAGCTCCAACGAGCCGTTTAGGACAGAGAGTGAATACACATACTTTACAGAGATGCTGTATAAGAAACCAATGTGAGTTTGGAAAATTGCACAGTATAAATCTATGTTAGTAGACCTCAACAATGGAATTATGGTCAGTGGAAATGGCCATGACATGGGACCTTTAACACACTTGAAATGTTCTCACTTGCTTGGTTTCAAAACATAACAAATGCCATAATCTGTTCATTGGGGACCAGAACATCAATGCTATTTTTCGTTTTCTTGCCGGCCACTATTGCTCATGTAAACTACTACTACTGCTGCGCCCCCTGTAATCTCAGATGCACCCCAACTCATTTTGTTCTGGAACCGGGCCTGTACATGGCCATATACTAAACAAAATACAGAGCCCATTCCGTGTCCTGTTATTGTTTACTTCCTGTCTGCCTTCTTCGGGTGATTTATCTGACGTCCAGCCATGGGCGCGGGAAGGGGGGTGCTGAGGGCCCTGCAGCACCCCCTAGCGGCAGGCAGGGGGTGCGGAGCTCCCCTGTCTGAATTATTATTTGACGGTTATTGCTGCTCCCGCTGTGCATAATCTGTGAAATATGTAGCCAATAAATTCCACATTGTTGGTAAAATAATATTTTGGCCTGCCCCGAATGTTTTTTCTGTAGCACCGGACAATTCTACCTCAATAATATAATACATTAACCGTGCTTTACGTGAACCTCATCATGACACTCGAGAGGACGGCAGGACTGTAATTTCCCGTGTTCAGTGAATGCAACAGAGGCAAGACACCAGACCAATCTGAGAGTTGCATGGAAATAAAAGTGTGCTTGTGTAATTCAAACTCGGCTCTGTGTGTGTGTGTGTGTGTGTGTGTGTGTGTGTGTGTGTGTGTGTGTGTGTGTGTGTGTGTGTGTGTGTGTGTGTGTGTGTGCGGAAATAGCGCATTTAGTGTGTGTGAGAGAGGGAGAGAGAGAGATAGAGGGAGAGAGAGCGGGACCGGTGCCAGCAGCAGGGACCGTGTTGTTAGCATCTGGTTAGCTAGCTGCACTAACGGAGATACGGAGCTGTTGTTGGTTCCACAACAAGCTGGAGGAGAGCTCTCCTCTCAGACTGAGAGACTCAGGTGAGCTAAAGGACTCTGAGTGTTTAGATAGTTAACTTTAGTCTAAGTTATCTCAGTCGGTCTCAAACGGTTTGGTCACAAATTTTTCAAAAGATTATTTCCGCGGCACACCTTCATATGATCATTATAGTTATATAAAAAAAGAGAATAAAGGAAAAACAGTTATGAAATACTATAGGACAGTAAAACAAGAATACAGTTTGAAAGGAGAGTGATTTGTAAAATATCCATAAAGAAAAAGAACATCTGCTTACAGTTGTGTTTCATCTGGGTGTTGAGAGATGTATCCATAGATCTCTCATGTTGCTCTCAAAGTGCACCAGATTGATGCTTTTAACTTCAATATTTTTAAAAAATCTTCCCGGGGGAGCATCCCCCCCGGACCCCCCGAGAGGAGGTGAAGTCCCCCCCCACTCGTAAAAAATGGCACTTTATCCCTGCCTATATGCCGTGAGCTGATTATCGAGCCTTCGTTGTAACAGTCGCGGGTGTACTGTGTGTTTGCGTGTGGAGAGTGCTTTTGTGCATGCTCTATAGTGCCCGTAATAGTGTTCACTGGAGCCCAGCACCTCAGCACCCCCACTCAAAATACCTTCCCGCGCCTCTGCGTCCAGCACTCCGTCTTTTAACCTCTTTTCCTTTCTCTTTCGTGATCCTCCTTAGCAACCTTCATTATAGTCATTGACAGTGGTCTGTACTGTATTAACAACGTGTCACATGTTAAGAATTTACAATCAGAATCGAGTATTCAACTAAGCCGTGTAATAAAAGTTGTTAGTAGCCTTAATGGCCTACACCAGGCATCCTCAAAGTCCGGACACCGGTCCGGATCCGGACCGAACCACAACTGTCTCTGGACTCTGAGCAAATTATTAGGGATGCACGATATTGGTTTTTTGAAACCGATACCGATAACTTCCTGCTTCTCAAGACCGATACCGATAACCGATAATAATATAATATATATTAAATGTACCTGTAGTTTTTGCACACCTGGTGGTAAAAAAAAGACTAGTAGTGAGCAAATGACATGAGCATTACTACTATGAACAAAACAAAGCCAAGAACAGTTTTGACTCTTCAAAGTGACCATATTTATTTTCCCAAATAAAGTTCTTGCCTTTTTCAAAAGCCTCGTCGATAGGTAAAAGCCCCGGTGCCTTTGCAGCTGGCTTTGGATTCGCCGCTAGTTTAGCAGCGCAGGCGTCTTCGTACGCTTTGAACACACCATCGTAGCGATGGCGATGTTTCAGGTGACTAATCAGGTTGGAAGTATTATAGCTCGTAGCCTTGTTCCCTCCTCGTGGAACTTCTGCATTTCATTTGTTAATACAAATAGCAAGCGAACTATCTAACTCTGAAATAGTCCCATACTACCGACGACATGTTTGTTTACTGTCCTGGCTTCACGGTCGCACACCATTTACGTCACAGCCAGGCATGAGTTAGGGAGCGCTGGATTTGTGAAAAACTCCCCTCTTCCTAAACCACTAATACCACAGTACTGGCAAAACGGGAGGAGCCGAGTGGAAAACAAGCGCCCCTCATCCCAATCCACCCACACCGCAGGATTTTTTTCTTTTTTTTACCCAAAAAATATATTGTATATTATCGGGGCTATTAATACTTTTAACGGGTTTATCGGGATGACGTCATAATTCCTAATATCGGACCGATAATTATCGGGCCGATAATTATCGTGCACCACTACAAATTATACTTTTCATATGTATTATCTGTGTTATCTGCGAGACATCGCCACAACGCAACGAGTCAAAATGATCCGCTATGTCCATAGACTGCAAACAGCACTCTGCATGTCCTGTTCCACTGTCTGTGTGTGTCTGTCAATGCATTGGTCCAATCACATTCAGCATCCCGTCAGCGTTTTTCCCCCCCAAACAATCTGCGAATCAGAGGCACAGTAGGGCGGGTCTTCGCGGAATGCGGGTGGGAAAAATGTGTGTCTCGTCTCTTTCAACCTGTCTGAGTCAGAGCGAGAGTTTAAAAAAAAAAAAATTCAGAGCGAGAGTTAACAGCTCATCTAGTTCCATCTGTACTGTAGCTAGTAGCCTAGTTTCACCTACCGGGGTGGCAACTGACACCCAAAAAATAGGCCTTGCCACCCCAGTTGGCAGCTTTGTTTTGAAAGAAAAGTTGTGGCTCATCGGACATTTATGAGAGAAAGTCTCTAATGTCCGAGTGCAAGTTAATGCAGCACAAGATGCACGTCATGTAACCCCTCCCCCGGTCCTGGCACGAGAGTGGAAATATGATTGGCGGCGATTTCATTTGAACAGGACGGCGCAAAACGAGAAGCATTCGGACCCAAGTACTGAAGGAATGAGGTAGTCTATTTGCGGTCTACACTGACAGAGAAGAGACTGTCAGTTTGGCTGTACTCAGCATTGAATCAAAACGCACTAAAGCTGTTGATCTTAATACGTTTGTGAGGCGTTTTGCTGAACAAGATGGTAATCGCCGCATTCAGCTGTAATAGACATGTCAACTTGATGCTCTGCTCATGGATGAGCATACAAAACTGTTAAGATGATGACCTTACGTGTGTAAATATATTTTTTTCTTTGTGGGGGTCTGCCCCCAAAAAACAGTTTAAGTCCTGAGAAAGTCAAATAAGACGGTGTGTAAAACTACACTGCCCAGCCAAAAAAAAGTAACCACTTTGATTTAACTAGGCCAGTAGGTAAGGACTTTCCACTGGATAATAACTGAAGTATAAAAGAATGCATGACTGAAGTGATGGAGACCATGTTGAAGGCAAACAAAAAGAGGAAATAACAGGTCAAATCAAGCAAATCCCCCTCTCAGATTCCACAGCAACCAGAGGAACATAAATACTGGCTGGTGATTTGATTAATCAGCTTTGTGATGCACAGTGCATTTCCTTAGCTGTGGGTGAGTCCACTGACACCACTGACAATGCTCAGTTGCTGGTGTTTGTGAGTTTTTATGATGAGGCAAAGGGGGAGTTTGTTGAAGATGTGTTGGGCCTGACGAACCTCAGTGGACACACAAGGGGGCAAGACATTTAAGCAATAATGGGAATGCTGGATGAAAGAGGGTGCAGCTGCCTTTATTCATAACTGTGCAGCTCTGCGACTCTGAGGGATCAAGCACAGACACAATAACAATGAAAACTGCTGCATACAGATTATTTTTGTTTTTGCAATCTCGTGTTAAGAATCTTGTTGCAATTGTTTAAAAGTTTGAATGACCGTAATAAACGGACCTTTGTCTCATTGAAACATTTATTTTGGACCTTTAAGATTTGTATTTGAGTACCCCTGGCCTACACAGTTGTTATGCTATACCACATTGCCCTTCACTGGAAGCATAATGAGCTGCACTAAACTACATTTTAGCATTTCAAATACCTAGCCATTCTTTTGCGGTTATTTTGGTGAAAGTAACTCAAAAGTAATATAAAACTAATGTAACTAATTACTTTAAAAAGACAGTAATATGTAATATATTACATTTTGGAAGCAACTTGCCCAACACTGGTTATTAAAGTAAGTTAAACCCAATACTCACATGTGTCAGTTATTAAAGTAAGTTAAACCCAATACTCACATGTATCAGTTACTCCTCACGTGCTGCTTTCTCTCTGAGACCGGACCGACATTTTCTTTGTTTCCTCGTCACCGGCGCGCATTGCATCCTGGGATACGGTGGACTGTGAGGAAGAGGACTCTTCAAATCCAGGAAAAGAAGAAGGCCGCTTTCCAACCCGCCCCTCCCTCCTCTCTTCTGTCTGTCCGCAGAATCAGAAGTCCTTTATTGGTCCCACAGAGGGACATTAACATGGTTACAGCAACAGTGGAGATAGATGCTGCTCCCAGACCGTAGTGGAGGAATACAGGGGAGGACTCTCTGCAGTCTTCCCGGACTGAAGCACCAGGCTTCGGCTTCAATAACCCACTCTGAAATGAGGCAGACAGGCAGGCTGTTCCTTGGGAGGCCGCTGTGTTTCCTCAGGACTTTGTTATGCAGCTAACTGGAGACAGACTGATCACTGCTGCTACACCCGCTCTCTTCCGGACACACACTACGCTCTACACGTGCACGCGCCACATGCACGCGCCACACCGCTCTCTCTCTTAAAGGGATAGGCGACCCCACTCTGCATGACCCTGCTATTATAGATAGATAGACAGAGAGAAAGAGAGAGAGAGAGAGAGAGATAGATAGATACACTGAACAAATTGATACGTTGGATCAACTTAAACATTTTCCGCTAATTTCTTACAGCAATTTTTTTGTGCTTATTCCAAATTAATTTTTTGACTATTAATTTGAGTTAAGTAAAAAATATTGCTTCCGTCTAAGATATATATTTACATTCACACAAAGTAATGAGATGATTCATTCTGAAGACCGCACAACATGTATTACTTTATTATAACTTAATTTTCCTTTTGGACTAACCTCATATTTATAATAGATCTAAGTAGAGTTTTTAAGTTTGAGAAAACCAATTAAAAAAATATTTCATTTTGTTGCAGGCAATATTTTTTATTATAGCTTAATATATTTTATTTTATTACAAAGCAAAAACTTTAATGTACATCAATACAATGCTGTGTGTTGGAGCTATATATCTCTTTATATTATTTAATAGTTCAACATGTATTGTTCCTGCTGTTTATAGGGTTTATTGTAAATGTATTATTAGTTAGTGTCATAAGTTAAAGTAGTTTCTATGCTTTTATTTTGAATGCATGTTTGGGCACTGTGATTAGAGCACCTGGTGTAACTGTATATATTGGAGACAGGTGGAGGTGGGAGCCAGAGCACTAGTAGGCAAACGTTTTTTTTTACCAGGGTGTTTCAAGCCACACAAAGGAAAGCCATAGGAACGGCTTAAGGAAAACAGATATAGGAAACCTGTTCATTGTACTTTGTTATTGGAATAAAATGCACAAATGGAGGTTCTTGTCTGGACTTGGATGATGATTGCCCTGCGTAAGATCCGCTAACTAGTGCCTCAGCGGCTGTATTATTTTAAGTTAATTATCTGTTTTATTTCTATATGATTTTGGCTGCTACAAAGTAGAAAACTGTGCCGTTGAAGCAGACTTGTTTTCTGAAGTTCTTTTTTGTGGATATTTTTGGATCGCCCGTGTTTGAAGTGGAGTATTGGATTTCACTTTAAAAGACACACCGGGCCCTGGACGGACTTCAACAACGGCACAGGAACATGGGCGGTATGTGAACATTTTCTCCAGTGGCTGTATAGGAAAACGGCCTCACTAGTGGAGCGCTGGAGTCATTGTTTTTCCGCATAGGCCTATGAATGAACAGTGGAAAAAGTTCAAAGAATAGTCGGATCTTGGGAATGGCTGTGTACAGTGATTACGCACTCTGACGCGCAGGCATGCGCATGCATCAGCGTTTTCTCCTGTGGATTAAAATAACATATTTGGATATTTAATTAACGTCAATCAAAGAAAATGATGCAAGACGCCGCATCAAAGGACAGAAGTGGATCTTCTGACGAGGTAAATCCTAAGGACATTGCACCACACATGTTTAAAGGACAATAATTCCAGACCACAGAAAGTATTCAGATTATCATACAGATCATCTGCAAAAATCCAAGCTGAAGCTGATTTAGCAGTCCTTAAAGAACGCATGGCTACATTGAAGAGGAAGCATGCATTGGAGATCCAAGAGGAGGTGATTAGAAAAGAAAAGGAAAAACTTGCTTTTGACCTAAAACTGTCTGCACTCAATGCCAAACTTGACATACTGAAAATCCACTCAAGGCGTGAATCCAAAGGATCTGTTGAAAAAGGTAACAAACAGAAATATGAGAAGATAAAGTTTCCTTCTGTCCCGAACTAAAACCGTTTTTCTCTCCAACACAACCATCACTCACAGGATACATGTTCAAGCTTCAAGATAAAAATACATCATGAGGAAACAAATTCCATAAAGGTGGATGGATCTAGTTTTGTTTGCCCTGCTGGTCACATAAACAAAGACTATTGGAGTCATTTGAAATGCAGTGTGTGTCACCAGAAGCAACTGTCAGCCCTTCACATTGAAGATGAGGACACAGACACATCCTTCAACAAAGCACATGTTTCACCTGGACAGTCAGAGACAAGTGTTCATACTGGGGCCGGTGGACCTGGAGAGGACAATGGATTCAGCTCTGGTTGCCCTGTTGTAGTAACCTCTCAGCTTGCATTGGAACAACAAGAAAAGATGCTCATCAAACATCAAACCCAGGATTTACAAGAAAAAACATCAGCAGTGCCATGTGAAAAGCACACCGAGAGTGAGGAGCAGGAAATAAATCACAAAGAGGAGACCAGCTCCATCACAGCCTCACCAAAGTCATAAACATCAGACTGAAACACAGGACGAAGAAATATAATCCGACCTCCAGATAGATGGTGTGAACCAGTGGCGTAGCCACCATTTTACTCATTGGCCCACCCTGAGAAAGCTTCGGTGTAATCTTTTTTTTTATTTTATTTAATAAATTATTATTATAAAAAAATGTATTCACACATTGAGAATATCCAAGCATTCAAGTGAACAAATATCGAGTTGAATTAATGTTGTATGTGTTTTATCCTCTGAACCAAACTAATTTACGGTAAAAACTGGTTGTTGTTGTTCCGGCGCGCTCCATAGTAAGAGAGTGGCAGATGATGGCTCAAAGTTCACGAATGAACTTTGGGTTTTAAAAAAAAGCCAGACTCCAAAAAAAAAAAGAGCCCCCACTGCCCTCATCTAGCAGCGATCCGGGGCCAGGCTCTCCGACTAGTCCGGAGACTGTTACGGCCGCTTGCTCCACGGCGCTAGCAGTGCTCCCTCCCGCTCGTCAGCATGAAGCAGGTGTAGGCCTACCCGCTGGTCTGTCTGCAATTGATGAACCGCTTTCACAGCCAAAATTGAAGAAGTTCCCTTACACTCTAAATCATGGGAAAGCAAGGTGCTTCTCATCGAGGTGGTATGGAGATTTTCCCATGGTGGAATACAGCGCAAGTAGGGACGCACTTTTCTGCAAAATGTGCAGACATTTCCCCAGCCCAGGAGCAGAAGGTGCATTTACGAGGGATGGATATGTAGACTGGAAGCACCTGCGTAACTCGTTGGAGAGACATAAAAAAAGCGAGGACCACTGCAAGTCCATGAGCAGGTTTGAATGCTACAACCTATTGTTGCCGCTACCTAGTGCAATACAAGAGTAAATAACCCAATTTGTGTTCTGTGAAACTGAAAAGGATATTACATTGTTTTTATTACTTTCGTTGCAGTTGTAAATATGTCTTAAATGTAATTTAGGTTAACTTCCTGTGTTATTTAGATGCTTTTATTTTGAAGGCGAGTTTACGCTGTTGACAGGAAGTTGTTGTTGCTATGGAAACAACTTGACGGAGAAAAGGAGAATAATCTACATATAAAGATGGAGAAAGTAAAGGATAAAGTTTATGTTTAAGTTTAGCACCCCCCAAAGAGGCACAAAGTTGATATTAACTATAATAAAAAAATGTAGGTTGTTTCCTAATTCGTTTGCATGCTGTTGTGTAGCTTCGTTGTCTGTTTACAGTTAACATTTGGTAGTATGCTAAAGTGATTCTAATACGAATGGAGCCTAAATGTATTTGTTATTTTTGTGTCTTTATAGCTCTTACGTTGATATTGGAGATTTCAATTAATTCATATCATCAGTCAAGTCTTGGACCATTATTCGGAGGGAAATGCTACAACGATGCTTGGCAATGGGCATTATGATAAGTTATTATTATAGGCCAGGCCTACCTTGAAGTCATTTTCCCCCTGGAAAAAGCTGGCCCACCCTATTTTATACAGGCCCGCCCTAAAAGTAAATTTCTGCCTACGCTACTGGTGTGAACAATGATGGAGTCACCGAGGAGGCTCGATATGAAGAGGATTTGGATGACAGAGCGAATGGAATAAGCCCAGAAAAGGATTTTCAACAGGAGATATTTTCTTTATTGCAAAAAAAAATGTCATTTATGTATTTTGTAACATGTCATTGTATTGATTGCAATGCTTTGTACTTTTTACTTTCAGTTTCACAAGATTACTACAATAAAATATTGAACTATCTGGCGATGTGTACATCATTGCTACGTGCCCAGGGGCCAGAATAGTGAAAAAACAGCATCACAGCGGGTTCTACACAGCAGACGCCTTCGTCAACAAGAGAGGTTTTCTTCAAAGCAACTTCAGCTGCGCCAGACTGACATTCCCATAAAGCTACATGATGGATGCTACACCTCACGCAGAGGAGCAACAGGCAGGTCCATCATCAGACAGGGGTCTTCTTATCAGGTCTGTAGCCAATTGCACCAGCTCAAGTTCCAAAACATCAACAGCTAGCTTAGCTGCAGCTAAATCACGAGCTAAAGTTCTAGCTGCACGAGCCTGTGCAGCTTTCGTTCAGAAAGAAAATGAGCTTTTAATGGAAAAGGCTTGGAAAGAAAATTAGCTTTTAATGGAAAAGGCTTGGATGGATGCAGCTCTTGCTACGCTAAAGCTAGACAAAGAGATTGCAGAAGCAGAGACTTAAGCCCTCGAGTCTGCAGAAAAACAAATAGACGGAGGCTCCAGGGCCTCAAACCTTGGATCTCTTCCACATCAATCTCCTCACGAAAGAACTAGCGAGTATGTTGAGTGTCATTCTAAAGCTGCCTCGCAGCATACACCCGTAGATCTCGCACATCATCAGCCTCAGCCACATGATCCAACTGCTCTCAATAACGTCGCCTTTGATCACTCTGAGAGCGCCCTTAACAGGAAAAGAACACATATGTTACCATCACAGCTAATAAAGCCGGATTCTGATGCTAACCCTGATGGCTCCTACCCCATGGGCTCACATCAGCCACTCTCGTCCACTCTCCACAATCCAGCTCCTCAAACTCTCTCTGTTGACCGCTCAAGGTTCGGTGATGTAGCTAGATTCCTAGCTTGACGAGAACTGCTTACCTCCAGTCTCACCATTTTCGAGGACCGACCTGAAAGCTACTGGTCATGGAAGTCAAGCTTCCTGAAGAGGTACAGATCTGAAATGCAGCGGAGAGCGTGATCTACTAACAAAATGGCTAGGCCCCCAGTCTTCAGCACACGTTAAGAAGATTCAAGGCCTAATTATGGCATGGTCTCGTCTTCAGGACTATTACGGGTCACCAGAAATGATCGAGAAGGCTCTCTTCGACAGAGTGGAGCAGTTCCTTAAGATCAACAACAGAGATCCTGTGAAGCTCAGAGAGCTTGGCGATCTCCTACATGAGCTAGAATCAGCACAGCAAGAAGGCAACCTATCTGGGCTATCTTGCTTAGACACCTCAAGAGGCCTGAACCCTATTGTGGAGAAGTTGCCATTCAACCTTCAGGATGAATGGATGTCTCATGGGAGTATGTACAAAGAGTAGAACCATGTGCATTTCCCCCCATTCGCTTACTTTGCTGACTTCTTCTGCAGAGAGGCCTACATCTGTAACCAGTGGCGGTTCTAGACCAATTTGACTGGGGGGGCCACTGGGGGGCCAGTTATTTTCTGAGGGGGGCACAATAAATGCAGGCCGAAAAAGAGAACTAGACAGTATGAAGTAATTGCGCATAAGAAAACAATGCAATACAGTTATTGGTATTTGTTTCAGTACACTTATTTATTTCAGATAGATCTTATAGTTATTACTGTTAGCTTCAGCTTAAGTTATAGTGCAATGTTTGCACTAACACCATATTTATATAAAAATAAAGGCAATGAACAGTTACATCTCTACTTTACATAAGGGTGTCTGCACAATCTCACATTACAGCAACAAAATCCTGCGGTTTTTGGCAAACCGAGTACCAGAAAATATACATTTAAAAAAAACAAAAAAAAAAACTTTTCATTGTTAGGGGGGCCACAGGGGGGTCAGAGGTCAGTGTTAGGGGGCACTGGCCCCCCCTGGCCCCGCCTAGAAACGCCCCTGTCTGTAACGACCCAAGTTTCTTTCTGTCTTCTTCAACTGTTGCAATAGTGAAGCAGGATAACACAGTTACGAAGATGGACAGCTCTAAGAACTTCATCTCCTCACACATGGCAGAGGTCTCTTCTACGTCTGACTCTGACAATACAGAGACTCCCAGTGCCAAGCCTGATGTCGAAAATCAATGTCCTATCCACAAAAAGCCTCACCCTCTTAAATATTGCAGAGGCTTTAGGACCAAGACACTAGAAGAGCGCAAGGCATTTCTTAGGGAGGGTGGCATATGTTTTAGATGTTGTTCTTCTTGCAAACATCTTGCAAAAGACTGTAAGATTGCAGTTCAATATAAAGAGTGCAACAGCAACAAGCATATTGCAGCTCTTCCTCCTGGGCCAGCTCCATGGCATAACCAGAACCCTGAGTCAGAGAATGGTGGGGAGGATGACACTGAGTCATCTCCGACAGTGAACTCTAAGTGTAAGGAGGTCTGTGGAAAAAAAAACGGGCCACGCTCCTGCTCAAAGATCTGTCTCACCACAGTGCATCATAAGGGACAACCTGACAGGCCAGTGAGACTCTACGCTATCCTTGCTGACCAGAGCAATCGATCACTCGCCAGATCAGAGTTCTTTGACCTCACATCACCCCGGTCCTCAAAGAACTCCACTGGCTCCCCGTTTCACACCGCATCCACTACAAACTCCTGGTCCTCACTTTCAAAGCCCTCCACCATCTGCCCCCCCCTACCTCACTGACCTCCTCATCCTCTACCAACTACCCCGGTACCTCAGATCCACCTCAGCCGGTTTGCTTTCCATCCCCAAGGCCAAACTCCGGGGCTTCGGGGATAGAGCCTTCTCTGTGGCAGCCCTGAAGCTCTGGAACTCCCTCCCCCAATACCTCCGTGAGTCTGAGTCCCTCACCCTGTTCCAGTCCCGCCTCAAAACCCACCACTTCAACTCTGTATCCATAAGCCCCCCCCCCACCTCACCCCCCCCCCCCCCCACCTCTCAACCAACTTCCTCCTGACTGCTTTTCTGTTTTGTTTTGTTTCTTTGTTTCTTTTTGGCTTTGTTTTTGTTTGTCTACCCTCCCTCCCAAATGTAAAGCGTGTTTGGGTTCAAGAAAAGCGCTATAGAAATAAAATGTATTATTATTTTGGCGTTGAAGGCACAGATACTCCCTACACACTACAGACATGCACTGGTCTCACTGAGATTTCTGGAAGGAGAGCCACAAGCTTCATTGCACAACCTTTAGATGGAAGTCTCAGCATGAATCTCCCGACTCTCATAGAATGCAACTACATCCTGAAAGACAGGTCAGAGATACCTACACCAGAGGTGGCTGAATGTCACACTCACCTCCACTCCATTGCTCAGCACATTCCACAACTTGATCCAGAGGCTCAGATCCTTCCTCTCCTTGGGCGGAATGTCCTACAAGTCCACAAGGTGAGAGACCAGCACAATGGACCCAATGAGGCACCATATGCCCAACACTTGGATCTTGGCTGGGTCATCATTGGCGAAGCCTGTCTAGGCTCAGCTCACAAACCCAAAGATGCAAGTGTGTTCCACACTCACATCCTCGAGAACGGGCATCACTCTCACTTAATGCCCTGTCTGAACCATCTTACTCCGAAAGAGAAAATCGCTGAGAATAAACATCGGGTCCGCAGTTCTTTTGACGAGGAAAGTTCACAGCTCGCTAGTGGTTCAGCTTGGCGCACCGAAGATGACTCACTGGGTAGTAAGACCTTCCAACGTACAGAGGACAATGTTTTTGTGGAAACATCGTAGAGCCAGACTCTGACGCAGAAGTTCGAACTCAATTCACAGAATGCAGCAACAGAAACCGAGGCTCTCAGCAAATTGAGAGGTCTTCAACTTGGCTTCATCCCTCAACTCTTCAGGGTTGCTCAAAGTGGCAAAAGAGCCATCACAACATTAAGCAAGGAGACCTGGTGCTTCTTCGCGATACTCAGGCGAAAAGAAACCAGTGGCCCATGGCACTGGTTACAAAAACTTTTCCTGCAAGCGATGGTAAGGTCAGGAAGTTGGAATTTAAAGTTGACAGAGGAGGGGCCTCAAAGACCTTCATCCGTCCCATCACAGAGGTGGTGGCGCTTATGTCTCCCTAGGGGTCACACAGACTGTTACTTACCTCTCAGTAGTTTGTTCTCCAATAGTGCTATTGTGTTCAATACCAGGCGGGGAGTGTCACGTTACATGTAAGTTTCGGTTTTGCTGTTATAGCACCTCCTACTTGGCTTGATTGCAGCATATTCATGCTATTTTTGGCTATTTGTATTTTCATTGGCCAGTAGAGGTCACATTACAGAGTTGAAATGTCAGCGGCCATGTTTTTCTGACAGACAAGCTAGAGAGCCACATGTTTTACCTCCTCTTACATCCGGCTCCATCTGCTCATGTAGACCTTGGAGAGGCATTGCTTGTAAGTGTAATGATTCATCGTTTATAGATTTATTTAATGTTTATATTTTGTAACATGTCATTGTATTGATTGTAATGCTTTGTACTTTTTAATTTCAGTTTCCCAAGATTACTACAATAAAATGTTTAACTATCTGACAATGTATACATCATTGCTACATTTTCAAAAATAAAAATTCTGGCACATTTTCTCAAATTTCAGACTTTTTCTCTCCAAAATCTGACTTTTTCTCTGAAAAATGTCAGATGATAGAAACGGTAGGGTCAGAATACAACATGAGAGCATGGATCCATCCTGCCTTGTATGGTTCAGGCTGGTTGTGGTGGTGTAACGGTGGGGGGGATATTGTCTTGGCATACTTTGGGCCACTTACTACCAATTGATCATCATTTAAAAGCCACAGCCTACCTGAGATTTGTTTCTGACCATGTCAATCCAAGTGAGAGGCCTCCAATCATCCCATTTTTTATTTGTATTATTATTATTATTATCTTGGTGGGGATTGAAAATTGAGTGTGTGTACAAATCAAGTTATACCTACTTAAGATCTCCAACAACAGACTTGTAGAAGATCACCAACAACAGACTAGTAGAAGATCTCCAACAACAGACTTGTAGAAGATCTCAAACAACAGACTGGTAGAAGATCTCCAACAACAGACTGGTAGAAGATCTCCAACATTACATTACATTGCTGACGCTTTTATCCAAAGCGACTTACAATAAGTGCATTCGACCAGGAAGATACAAACTTGAAGAAAACAGAATCATATAAGCACATACGGTTTCATAGAGCCAAAACATTTCAAGTGCTACTCAACTGGCTTTAGATAAGCCAGTCCTTTATTAGTATATAAGTGCTTTGTTAGTAATTCTATCGCTCGAAGTGGAGTCGAAAGAGATGAGTTTTCAGTCTGCGCCGGAAGATGTGCAGGCTTTCTGCTGTCCTGATGTCAATGGGGAGCTCATTCCACCATTTTGGAGCCAGGATAGCAAACCCACGTTTTTGCTGATGGGAACTTGGGTACCCCTCGCAGTGCGGGTGCAGCGAGCCGTTTGGCTGATGCAGAGCGAAGTGCACGCGCTGGGGTGTACAGTTTACTCTTAAGCCCCACGGACCCGAGCTCGGGTCCGAAAATGCTATATATGTAGCAACAGTGCTATATCTGAAGTGTCATTCATGAAACTATTAATATTCCATACTCATCTGACCGGAGGAAACTTGGCTAACTGATACGGAAAAAAATAATCTGAAAATAAGTCTCACAAGAAGCCTCTAAATGAGCCCATGTCAAAAACGGGCAATTGCTATTTCTGCTCATAACTCACAAAAACGATGATTTATAATTCATACTTTCTGCACAAACAACACATTTTCTGAAAGCTGAGATTCCACAGATTCCATGGGTGTACACCCCATCACTACAGGCACAACATTAACCGAGTTAGCAGCCAGAACATAGCAAGTAAACAATATCAGTTTTCAAATCCATGACAATAATTAGGTCTTACCTTGGCTGTTTTGTGATCAAAAGTTGTGTTCAAAGGAATAAAAACGCTGCTCAAGGTTAATCCAATGTCTCTTGTCACTTTAAAATGATTACTGATAATCAATCCTTTCATTCACGGCAGAAGAGTAGGTCCAACGATTAGTCCGTGGCTTCAGCTGCGGGAGATGCAGTTTACGCATAGCTCCACCTCCGCAGGCATAACGTATTTACGTATTTTGAAACTGCCACTCGATTCGATTGGCTCTAACGATTCAAAAAAGGTGTCAATCACCCAAATCGACCAATGGGTTCCAGAGATAGGATCTTGCGTAAGTATAAATACAGGCAGTATAGCTGGTTTACGCACACCCCACTCTTGTTACGCAGCATACTATAGCATAGCATAGCATAGCATAGCATAGCATAGCATGTCCCGCGACGACAGGAGAGCAGAGAACGGCAGATCGATCAGCGAAACAGCAGGATTAGTTTTCTTTGTCTTCATTGTAACAATGGCAGCCAGAAAAAAGATTTTTTTGTCCGTCGTTGGACATCGTATTTCAGGACTCTCCGTCGGAAGATAGTGATCTTGTCACGCATACAGGGGACAGTAATGACTCTGATTAAGAACCTGCATCACTGGAAAGGTATGTAATCTCTCTGTTTGTATCTATTACTTTTTTATTTGGTGTAAGAGTATTCATCTGTTTATCTTTTTGTTATTAATTTGGAGTGTATTCATCTATAGTAATTTCGCACACGTGACAATAACACGACGGCATCGATCTTGTGATATGTTCTTTCACACACTCGACAACAAACAAAGAAGATGGATGCTGTTTCTTGTTCTTGTTGTTGAAATAAACAAGACGTATACATTGAATTTAACACGGTATTACATTTCATTTCATTTAGCTGACGCTTTTATCCAACAACAACAATCTCTCTGTTTGTATCTATTACTTATTTATTTGGTGTAAGAGTATTCATCTGTTTATCTTTTTGTTATTTATTTGGTGTAAGAGTATTCATCTGTTTATCTTTTTGTTATTTATTTGGTGTAAGAGTGTATTCATCTATAGTCATTTCACACACATGACAATAACACGACGGCATCCATCTTGTGATATAATGTTCTTTCACACACTCAACAACAAACAAAGAAGATGGATGCCGTTTCTTGTTCTTGTTGTTGAAATAAACAAGACATATACATGTTGAATTTAACACGGTATTACATTACATTTCATTTAGCTGACGCTTTTATCCAAAGTGACTTACAACTATATATATATATATATATATATACACACACACACGCATATATATATATATACACACACATGACATATGACAGACAGAATATTAATATTAAATATTGAACAGATTATATGAACCCTGTCTCACATAATTTACACGGTATACATTTTGAGTGATATGTTATTTCACACACTCAAAATTGATGTTCTGCTGTTGTTGTAGAGAAATTATTTCTGATTTGAGTTACATTTTTGAAAGTACAAGCCAGAGAATTAATCTATTTGTTTTTTCCACATTTGTTTTCACAGTGAGGAAGGCGATGATGAAATGGTTTCTGGATCACAGCCATCAACGTCTGCGTCCAAGCTACGACGTCATTCAGAGCCAGCCACACCTAAGATACGACGCCGGGCATCTGCACCAGCAGTAACTCAGCCTGCTCCTGCATCTTCTGATGAAGATGCACCATTCGAGCCGCCGTGCAAAAGAAAAAGAAAGGGAAAAGCATCAAAAAAAGCTGTAGCACCCAGGAAGCGTGGCCGAGGTGGGTCGGCCTCTACCAGAACGACAGAGGAAGAACCCAGGTGGCACAGCAGAGAGGAGAATGACATATGTCCAGAGCCATTGAGGTTCATGCCAGCCAGGATCCCAGGGCCTACGTTTGACACCACAGCATTATGGTCTCCCCTCTCCAGACTATTTTTTGGCAATACCACCATCACTCACATGCATGCCCGAGTATTATGGGGAAGATGCCACCAAGGTCAGGAGGTACTGCAGGAGGTGCTCTGATGCTGGCAACAGAAGGGTGAAGACACCTGTGTACTGTAGGAAGTGTCAGGTCCCTCTGTGCTTCACTACCAAAAAGAACTGTTACAGGGCGTGGCATGACTTACTGGAGTAATACTATAACATTCAGAGTTTGTATAAAGTTGTTGTTGTTTTTTTGCCCAAAAAATGCTTCTTGTATAGTGTGTTGCTAATTTTTTTTAAATAAATCTGCTCCAGTTGGAGTCAAATGTTTCCTATGTTTCCTAATTTTTATTGTGCAAGTAACATGCATCTCATGCAAAAAGGGAACTTCCCACACACTCCACCCACACACACACACATTTATTTATTTATTTTTCCAATTTAAAAAAAAAAAATGTTTTTATGGAATGAATACCTATAGTGATAATTAAATGTTATACAATGATTTTTACAGTCTGGTACCTGAAAAAAGTTAAATGGCACTGATGGAACCAAATGTACCCAAATGTGCCCAAAGCTTAGTCCGCTTGGACTTTTTTTTGCTAAATCTCTCTAAAAAGGTCAATTTTCACTTGTTTTGCCTCAATCTTGATACAGGGTACTTATGTTATACTTTGTATTCCTAAAGCTTTGAGGCTACTAACCCATCATTCAAGGGCGGTTTTCACTATAAGTAATGGGTTTTATTTGGGCGGAGACAAGAATTTACACTTTTTGATGTTCCATCTGGATTTACTCTGACACTGAAACATCTTTATTGATTCTGACACTTCTACATCCAACTCACAGATGTGACCTTGCTTTGATAAAATAAATTATTCATATAACCCTTTTAGAAGTTAAGTTATAGTCCTTTGTTTTGGGCATGTCATTTTCGAGCCTGAAACCTGAAAAACAGGCTTGGGGCTTAAGAGGTTAACCATGTCCTGGATGTAGGAAGGGCCAGATCCATTCGCAGCATGGTACGCTAGTACCAGTGTATTGAAGTGGATTCTAGCAGTTACTGGAAGCCAGTGAAGGAGCGGTGTGGTGTTGGAGAATTTATGAAGGTTGAAGACCAGACGAGCCGCTGCATTCTGGAAGAGCTGCAGAGGTCGGATGGCACATGCAGGTAGACCAGCCAGGAGGGAGTTGTAGTAGTCTAGGTGTGAGATGACGAGAACCTGGACCAGAAATTGCATCACTTTCTGGGTCAGGAGGGGACGTATCCTCCTGATGTTGTAAAGAGTGTATCTGCAGCAGCGGGTTGTAGCAGTGATGTTTGCAGTCAAGGACAGGTTGTTATCTAGGGTCACACCCAGATTCCTTGCAGTCTGAGTCGGGGAAACAACAGAGGTGCCGATTATGATTGTCAGGTCAAGAGTGGGACAATCTTTTCCCGGAAGGAAAAGCAGTTCAGTCTTGTCAAGGTTGAGCTTGAGGTGGTGAGCAGACATCCACTGAGAGATGTCTGCTAGACAAGCAGAGATGCGTGCGACGACCTGGGTCTCTGAGCGGGGAAAGGACAGAATTAATTGGGTGTCATCAGCGTAGCTGTGGTATGAAAAACTATGCTGGCTAATGACTGATCCGAGCGAGTTTGTGTACAAAGAGAAGAGGAGGGGACCAAGAACAGAGCCCTGAGGGACCCCTGTAGTTAATTGACAAGGGCCGGACTCGGACCCTCTCCAAGTTACCCTGTAGGTGCGGTCTTTGAGGTATTAGGTGAGGAGGGAAAGTGCAGAGCCTGAAACTCCAAATTCTTGGAGAGTGCGAAGGAGGATCTGATGATTCACCGTGTTGAATGCAGCAGACAGGTCCAACAGGATGATGACAGAGGAGAGGGATGCTGCTTTAGCTGTGTGCAGTTCCTCAGAGACAGCAAGGAGAGCCGTTTCTGTTGAGTGACCTGCCTTGAAACCAGACTGGTGTGAATCCAGAAGGTTGTTCTGATGGAGATAACAGGAGAGTTGTTTAAAGACAGCGCGTTCAAGTGTTTTAGACAGGAACGGGAGGAGAGAGACAGGCCTGTAGTTTATAACATCAGACGGGTTGAGAGTGGGTTTCTTTAGGAGAGGGTTTACTCTTGCCTCCTTGAGACTGTTTGGAAAGTGACCAGAAGTTAGAGAAGTGTTGATGAAATGGGTGAGAAATGGTAGAATATCAGGAGCAATAGTCTGAAGGAGGTTTGAAGGGATAGGGTTCAGAGGACAGGTGGTAGGACAGGCAGAGGTAATGAGGGTAAGAACCTCACTTGGAGAGAGAGGGGAAAAGGAGGTTAGTGTGTGGGTGAAAGGTGGGTCAGGTGACCCAGCGGTGACTAATGGTGAATCAGAAAAAGAAGAGCGAATATCATCAACCTTTTTTTCAAAGTAGTTAACAAAGTCGCTTGACAGAAGGGAGGAGGAGGAAGGGGCTTTGGGGGGGTTCGAGGAGGGTGGAGAAGATAGAAAATATTTTTTTGGGATTGGAAGAGGAAGATTGGATCTTATCTTGAAAGAAAGTGCTTTTTGCCTGAGAGATCAAAGAAGAGAAAGATGAGAGGAGAGCCTGATAGGTTAGGAGGTCGTCATGGTGTTTGGATTTCCACCATTTCCGCTCAGCTGCCCGAAGGATGGTTCTATTAGCACGCAGTGCGTCATTTAGCCAGGGAGCAGGAGGGGACTGACGAGCCTGCCGAGATGTGAGAGGACAGAGAGAGTCCAGAGAGGATGAAAGAGTCCAGAGGAGAGTTTCTACAGCAGAGTTTGGAGGCAGGAGTTGGAACGAGTCAGAGGAAGGGAGGGCTGAGAGCACCGATGAGGTCAGAGTAGAGGGGGGGAGGGAACGAAGGTTGCGGCGGACAGGTGCAGGATGAGAAGAGATTAGTTTGTTATGTTTGGAAAGGGGTAGAGAGAATGAAATGAAGAAGTGATCGGATGTGTGGAGCGGGTTTACAGAGAGGTTAGAAGTAGAGCAGTTTCTTGAGAATATGAGATCAAGGACATTGCCAGCTTTATGAGTTGGTGGGGATGGAGACAGTGAGAAAGCAAAGGTGGTTAAAAGAGATGTTAGTTCAGATATCTTCTCTGTCTGGAGGTTGAAGTCTCCGAGAAGTACAGCGGGAGGGCCAGTTTCAGGGATGTGTGAGAGGAGATTATCTAATTCCTCCAAGAAGTCCCCCAAGGCGCCTGGTGGACGGTAGAGAACAACAATGGTTAATTGTATAGGATAGACTACAGTGACGGCATGGAATTCAAAGGTGGAAGGAGTGAAGTTAGGTAGCTTGAAGAGGGAAAAGCTCCATTTGGGAGAGAGCAGGAGACCAGTGCCACCTCCTCTGCCAGTGGGTCTGGGTGTATGGGTGAAGGAATATGCTGGGGTGGATGTGTTGGATGGAGTAATCCAGGTCTCAGTGAGAGCAAGGAAATCCAGAGACTGTAGGGATGTGTAACCAGAGATTAAGTCAGCCTTAGGAACAGCTGACTGGCAGTTCCACAGGCCGCCTGAAACTAGATGTTGGATCTCAGTGAAGCATGTGGGATAGACGAGAGCAGGGCGGTTACAACGATTCGGAGATACACGGGGCTAGTGATAATTGCGAGAAGACACATGAACAGGAATGGAGAACATACACATGATTATAGCATGAGGGGCTAAAAAACACCAGCAATACTTAGCTCAATCAAAGTAGGATTTGCCTCCCTCGTGACTCCCGCAGGACTCTAATGACTTTGTCAGTCTGACGCTCCAGGAAAGGGCTGCCTAAAATGGAAGCTTGTCCTGATTGCTGAGTTGTCACAGCCGTGGGCCTACGCCCCTTTAATTGATGAACTCTCTACAGCTGATGGGCGACAGCCGTGCCTTCGAGTCTATTGTAATGCACTATTTGAGACAAGTGTCCGACTAAACCCTGAGTAACAGGTTATTTTATTTTGAATTCCTGCGATTTCAAAACATCTTGCTGCAGCGATCCCGTAGGATTCTAGTATCTGTTATGAGGTGTGACCCTACCTAAGTGTGAGTGTGACAGTCGTGCAATCTTACCCTAACTCAGGAGAGGACAGCGCAGAATTCATTTAAGTTACCCCAGTCCAAATGGGTGGGATGGTTTTATTTGAAGAAATGGTCCACACTTTAACACAGTTTTTTACTTTATCTGGTTACAATGTGACAGTTATACAATGTTTTACTCTCTGGTATTAATTATTAATTTACCGGTTAGCATGTTTTCCTTTTTGTTAAAACTCGCTGCATATCTCCAGAGGCATTTCCTCATGATGACAGTGGGTAATAAAATCTAGGGAGAGATTCCCAGTTAAGAACCCTAAGACCTTTTTTCCTCTCCCAGCTGCTGCTTGTATATCATACCAACAGAAGCAGAAGCGAATACACACCAACAGACCCATGTATGTGGAGAAGAGTCATTGCTTCCAGGTGTGAGACTGGACATGTCCCGACTTGCCTCAAAGACTAAACTAAAGCTTACAGTAATATCCCATTGAGTCAGGGGCCTCCTGCTGTGAGAGTAAGGGTGTCTTCCCTCTGCTGAATAGTGACACCTTTAGTGATAAGCTATATCAGACCTTACACTCTTTCATGTCAGTTTAACAAACCATGTACATTTAGTATATAAGTATAGAGCTTCATGACATATCATGCATTTTACATTGTGGATTCTACAAAATTATATCTGATTATATTAACTTTTGTTTTAATATGGAAACCTCCTCAGTCTCTGGTTGTAAATGTTTCCGGTTCTGGTCCTCCACAGTACTCCCTTTACTTGGAACAAACATTTTTTTATCACAACAGTCAAGTTATCGCATTATATACGACTTACTGGGACTTACCCAAAGAGTTTAAACCTAACAATAATCACTGTCTTCAGTCTCAGGTTCAGAAGAGTCTCCAGGGTTGTCCTCAGTCTCTGGTTGTAAATGTCTCTCTGGATCTGAGTTCCTGGCTGGTTCTGGTCCTCCACAGTCCTCTCCATCAGCTCAGACCCGGCGTCATGGGCGGGCCCCATGGGGCCGGGCCCGCCCATCCAGGATTTGGGGCCGCTGTTTTAACCAGGGCTGAATACAACATTTGAATTGTTTTATTATTATGTTCAGTGGCGGCACCAGGGTATACTGGGGTAGGCTACAGCCATACCAAGAAATGGCTTAGCCCCACCATGAAAAATGATTTTAAAGTAAGCAAAATAAAGTCCGCCAACTCGCGCGGAGTAAATTGCACAGACAGCAGTAAATACCGAAGACTAGAAACGGTTTGAAAACTTTTGTAACGTAGTGATCATCTTCTCAATAGGACATCTTTGATAATGTCTTCTGGCCAATCAGAATCACGATAACGACGTGGTGTTGTTGCAGGAAGTCCCGACGGAGAATACTTGCTGTAGTAAATCTCTATACATCGATACAACAATACGTGTTGATAGAAATCAACACATAATGAAATAAGACCCCACGGTTTGATGATTGATAGCTGTGTGGGCTGTCTTTCATGTTGACACACAGAACAATGGGGGCTATCCTCTCTTATCCACAATGTAAAGTAATTCACAGCCTCTTCCCTCTTCTCTCTGTGAGGAGCAGCAGGTTCAGCTTTCAGAACAAAGTAACAAAAAACTAAAAATGGCATTCATTTTTTTTTTTTAAATAAGTCATGTAGTGATAGATTTATTTATTTCTCTTCTCAAGAGAGTACCAGAATGTGTATTTTATGTTAGTATTTCAAAACATCTCGTGGGGGAGACTCCCCCCAGACCCCCTGCAGGGGTTGGGTTTTCAGCATGTCAACTATTTCACCTGTGGGGAGATTGCAGGATTGGCTCCAGGTCGCCCTTTTTATTTACAACAAGACAAATGTGCCTTTTTATTTCATACAGTTCCATTTGGATTGAGACAGGGAAATAATCTAAACCTCACGCATGGCGTTTCACTGTCAAGGGGAGCGTGTATGTAATTACATTGCAAATACTGACTTGAGCCCCACCACTGTATGGGTTAGCCCTACCATAGATTACCCAACACAAATGCTCTGGAGCCACCACTGATTATGTTTATTGTTGTTATTTGTAGGGCTTTGTCCTAATATTTATTTTTGTTTTAAACTATGTTAAAAGATTAGTTTAATATCATTTTTTTTATTTTGCTATGAAATTCTGAATGAAATTCCGAATGAAAGGCTGCGCGCCAGACTGGTTTTTCGCTGGGTTAAGTCGTTTGGGTTTTTGAGTGAGATGCGGCACAGCAGCCTGTCAGTTTACGCTTGCTAGGTTAGTTTGGCTATTATCATTTATATTTATCTGCAACAATGGATATCAGGAAGTGGTTCATGAAAGGAATATGGCAACTCAGCGCCAGATGCAGGCACATTAGAAGACATCAGTTACGTTACCAACGAGCTAGCAAGCCAGGGAGGCTGGCAATCAATTATATTTTGACGAGAAATTGACACTCAAGCCAGCTCTCTCACAAACTCCTGCTCTGTGCGCAAGCAGACCGCTGCACATGATCTCTGCCTCGCTCAATCACTCTCTCTCTCCCTTTCTCTCCATCGCTCAACCTTACTGCACCTCTCCACCCTGTGTGCGCTCCTCAAGTTTGCCTGCGCTTGCCCAAGTTGGCACAGCGTTACAAATGTGCCGCAAAACCAACCAATGGATGTAGCCTATACTAAGACCGTCAACAGCCTTATGGCAACCTAACCCCCCCCCCCCACTTGACAAATCTCGAGATTTCCCGGGAAATGTAAGTTTCGGGGTGGTCCCGCCCTGGTAAATCAAATGCCCGCCCAGAGACGTATGTCTGCCGCCGGGTCTGCATCAGCTTCTGTTTCCATGTGCTCTGCCTCTCTATTCTCCTCAGTTTGAGTTTGATGAAGCTGTGAGGACTGACGACCAACACACTTATGTCTTTTGATATGATGACTCCAGGTGAATCTTTTGTCACAAACACTGCAGCTAAATGGTTTATCTCCTGTGTCGATTCTCATGTGTCGATGTAAATGTCCCTTTTGTGTAAAAGATTTCTTACAGAGTGAGCAACTAAATGGTTTCTCTCCTGTGTGGATTCTCATGTGGTCCTTTAAATGTGCTCTCTGTGTAAAATACTTCTTACAGACAGAGCAGCTGAATGGTTTCCCTCCCGTACTACGTCTTGAATCACTGACAGGGTCTTGTTTATTTCTCTGAGAGGTTAAACCTGGTTCTCTGGTCTCCTTCCAATTATCATTGTCTTCAGTGTCAGGTTCAGAAGAGTCTTCAGTGTCAGGTTCAGAAGAGTCTCCAGGGTTGTTCTCAGTCTCTGGTTGTAAATGTCTCTCTGGATCTGAGTTCCTGGCTGGTTCTGGTCCTCCACAGTCCTCTCCATCAGCTTCTGTTTCCAGGTGTTCAGTTTGTCTTTGATGAAGCTGAGAGGACTGAGGTTTCTCTTCATCATCTTCACTCTTCACAGGGACAGGAGTGAATGTGGACTTGGTGATATCAGCCTCCTCCAGCCCTTGAAGCTGCTCTCCCTCCTGACTGCTCCAAAGTTCCTCCTGTTCCTCTTTGATGGGCTCTGGGTCCTCCTGGTTCGGCATATGCTGGTTTTGATTTCCACCTTCCGTAAACAATTCCTCTCCCTGGTGATTGCTGTTAAATGTTTCACCACTTTGGGAAAATGCATGTTTCAAAGTAATTAACTCTGACATGCCTTCACTGCTCTGTTTCCAAAAATCATCGTTTTCACTGTCTTCAGTCTCTGAAAAGTCTCCAGGGTTGTCCTCAGTCTCTGGTTGTAAATGTGTTTTTGGATCTGAGTTCCTGGCTGGTTCTGGTCCTCCACAGTCTTCTCCATCAGCTTCTGTTTCTACATCTTCTGTTTGAAGAGACTGTGAGGACTTACCCTCACATTCATGGTATTTCAGCGTTAATTGCGAAGGGAACATTCTGTTACAATAACTGCAGTATAATTTCTGCCTTTTGTGGACTTCCATATGTTTAGTCAGAGATCTTCTCCATGCAAATTCTTTACCACAAAGTGAGCAACTGAACTGGGTTTGTCTCGTGTGGATCCTCATGTGTTGTACTAAAGCCTCGCTGTCACTGAAACCTGAGTTACAAACAGAGCAGCAGAAAGGTTTCTCCCCAAACTGACCAGGCATGTGAGAACTTTCAAGATTGGAAAAAGCGATACCACAAAGTGAGCCATCATTCGGTTTCAGACTTTTCTGAAATCTGCTGGTAACCGGCAGCTGGTGCATTCGGTCTATTACTGTTCCACACTGAGAGCTGTGGAACAGTGGGTTAGAAGAGTGACAATGCGAGGGCTCGCCGGCACAATCGTGGTTCAAGAGCTGCGACTCCAGCAGGAAACCTTTCTCAGAGACTGCGTAGCTGGGTGGTTTCTCCTCTGTGTGTACACATATGTGCCCGGCCAGATTTCCTTCTGTTGCAAAACATTTACCACAACATAAGCAACTGAATGATTTCTCTCTTGTGGGAGATGTTTTGAGCGTCAGCTGACTGTCCTCATATTGATCTTTACGCTCTGAGGGACTGAATGGATTCTCGCTGATGGAAACGTCCTCTGTTTCCAAATGGTTTGGACCTGAATGAGGTTGCCTGGTCTGTGTGGAAAAACAAACACCATCACCAGTCCTGGGATCTGTTTGAACCTGATCATCAGAGCAGCTGACTGGTTTCTTTTTGGTCATATATCCTTTACTTATAGATACTTTTTTATTTCTTCGAAAAGTGAACCCAGACTGATGTTGCCTGCAGGTATCTTTCCAAAACTCAATGTCAACAGTGTCATCAGGTTCTAGAGATGGTTCGCCACCTTTATCAGTCTCTGGTTGTAAATGTCTCTCTGGATCTGAGTTCCTGGCTGGTTCTGGTCCTCCACAGTCTTCTTCATCAGCTTCTGTTTCTACATCTTCCGTTTGAAGAGACTGTGAGGACTTACCCTCACATTCATGGTACTTCAGCGTTAATTGCGAAGGGAACATTCTGTTACAATAACTGCAGTATAATTTCTGCCTTTTGTGGACTTCCATATGTTTAGTCAGAGATCTTCTCCATGCAAATTCTTTACCACAAGCTGAGCATCTACACTGGGTTTGTCTCGTGTGGATCCTCATGTGTTGTACTAAAGCCTTGCTGTCACTGAAACCTGAGTTACAAACAGAGAAGCAGAAAGGTTTCTCCCCAAACTGACCAGGCATGTGAGAACTTTCAAGATTGGAAAAAGCGATACCACAAAGTGAGCCATCATTCGGTTTCAGACTTTTCTGAAATCTGCTGGTAACCGGCAGCTGGTGCTTTCGGTCTATTACTGTTCCACACTGAGAGCTGTGGAACAGTGGGTTAGAAGTGTGACGCTGCGAGGGCTCGCCGGCACAATCGTGGTTCAAGAGCTGCGACTCCAGCAGGAAGCCTTTCTCACAGACTGCGTAGCTGGGTGGTTTTCTCCTCTGTGTGGACACATAAGTGGCTGCCTGATTTCTCTCTTGTAGGAGATGTTTTGTGCGTCAGCTGACTGTCCTCATATTGATCTTTACGCTCTGAGGGACTGAATGGATTCTCGCTGATGGAAACGTCCTCTGTTTCCAAATGGTTTGGACCTGAATGAGGTTGCCTGGTCTGTATGGAAAAACAAACACCATCACCAGTCTTGGGATCTGTTTGAACCTGATCATCAGAGCAGCTGACTGGTTTCTTACTGGTCATATATCCTTTACTTATAGATACTTTTTTATTTCTTCGATAAGTGAACTCAGACTGATGTTGCCTGCAGGTATCTTTCCAAAACTCAATGTCAACACTGTCATCAGGTTCTAGAGATGGTTCGCCACCTTTATCAGTCTCTGGTTGTAAATGTCTCTCTGGATCTGAGTTCCTGGCTGGTTCTGGTCCTCCACAGTCTTCTCCATCAGCTTCTGTTTCCATGTGTTCAGCTGAGCTGCTGGCTGGAGGCTCTGCCTCTCTGTTCTCCTCAGTTTGAGTTTGATGAAGCTGTGAGGACTGAAGACCAACACACTTATGGATTTTGACCTGATACCTCTGTGTGAATCTTTTTTCACAAACACTGCAGTTGAATGGTTTCTCTCCTGTGTGGATTCTCATGTGTCGATGTAAATATTCCTTTCGTGTAAAATATTTCTTACAAACTGAGCAGTGTATGTAACAGACAAGAATAGTCAATTCTAATGTCTAACACTTAATGTGGAGAAAGAGATGTCCTCTATGGGTTGATTGTGCGTTGATCTGTTAGTAATGCCTCGGGGTTCCGGTGGGCATGTAAACAAATGCATAATGCTGCGCTATACTTTGCGGTCTCACCCGGTTGCATAGCGACGCTTATTGTTTAGGTGTCTTTTAATAAGCAGGTAGTCCTATCATTAGCTAGAACTAGCTAGATCTGATCGATATGGACATAAACGCGAGTAAAGTCTAATCTGACGGGAGAGAGAGATCAGCTGCTGCTGACGAGTCGACACGCAGCTCTGCATGATCACCTGCAGCGGTGAGCGGACAAAACACACACTGCAGGTTAGAATATCACACGTAGCTATTTTAATTACCTCTCAAACTACCGTAACTAGTTATAGATATGTTTAGTTTTACTGTCGGGTCACTCATTACTGATCCGCGAGCTGCATGATACTGACGAGCTGTAAGGAGAAGGAGAGAGCGCTCTGTTTATTATTCCCGTGTTATTGTAAGTTACTGTTCACTTTTGAATAGTTAATCTACTATAATTAGTTTGTTTAATATCGAATCATATCAATTTGTTTTAAAGCTCAATAAATAACAAAGAAGACCTTTGACCGGCACTTTTCAAATTGTGTCCGGAAGATTTAAACTTTAACGGACATGTTGACCGGCGAAAAAATATTCTAACGGGAACTCTGGCCCGGGGACCAAATCCGGTTCCAAATTCCATCTATAACGTTTTACAACCTGAAGAGTCAAACAAAGATACAAAACACATATTTCTGTTATAACAACAATACTTTTAATAACAGCCGTAACAGTAGGCCTAACAGTGTAATACTTGTTACCGATACAGTAAACAGTATTTAAATAAATGAAGAACGAAAAATAAATGAACGAACTGTAATAAATAGAACACGGTAGCGCAATTATAATAACAGCAGCACACATTTTAATAAACGAACAATTTAAATACAAATAAATGAATGGCTTGGCTTTATATAGAATAAAACGAACTGTAACAAATAGAACAAGGTATGTGTTCGAGAATGCTGCGTGGGGTCTGGGTGCCATGTTGGCGGGACGTTGTGCGCCAGAGGAGCGGACAGTGTGAGCTGGGTTCATTTCCCGCTTGCTGCGTGGGGTCTGCGAGACAGCGAGACATCGCAAATGGATGCAGGAAGGGGGGGGGGGGGGGTTCGGTTTTGCTGTACCGAAAACCTGGAGTGGATTCCACTTCCCTCTGCTCAGAGCTGGTTTTCGCAGACAAAAATCAACGCCATTAACCACTCCTTTTCAGCTCCGTCTGACCTACAAGCATCTCCCCCAACCTCTACCACTTCTCCCCCCATCTCCCTTGACCTCCTGACTCCTCCTCCCCAGCGCCGCCTCTCCCAGTTCAACCTGGTTACCCACTTGAAATACTCCATCTGATCGGTTCCTCAAATCTCACAACCTGCTCCCTTGACCCTCTACCCACTCCTCTCCTGAAGTCCTGACTCCCCATACTCTGCCCCTATCTTGCTAACCTTTTCAACTCCTCGCTGTCCCATGGAACCGTCCCCTCTGCCTTCAAAACTGCTGCCGTTACTCCAATCCTCAAAAAACCCGGTCTTGATCCCTCCTCCCTCACTAATTACCGCCCCATCTCCAACCTAACGTTCCTCTGAAAAACTCTCGAACACATTGTAGCCAAACAAATTCACTGCCATCTCCAAACCAACCAGCTTTATGAACCCCTTCAGTCTGGATTTCGTCCTCACCACAGTACAGAAACTGCACTCGTCAAAGTCCTCAACGACCTCCTCACCTCTGCTGACACTTGGTTCCCTCAATATCCTCATTCTCCTCGACCTGAGTGCAGTCTTCGATACCGTGAACCACAACATCCTGTTCACTCGACTCAGGGACATTGGTATTGCAGGTACTGCCACAACTGTCGCGATAATCGATAAAATGACTTATCGTACGATAAATAAAAATGGACTCGATAACTTTTCTGAGCTCGATAAATTGCCGTTTACATAAGAATGTGGCCAGCATTTTAGCTAGGAGCGCTGTGGCTGCCAGGCGCGCTGTGAGGGGCGGGGCTGACACACAGCCAGGTCAGGACACTCCGCGTGCACGTGCAGCAGCGTAGCAGCCAAATTAATAATATAACGACAAGCGGGAGACAACATGTGACTTACTCGCGGGGAATTTAAAGTGAAATGGAATTGGTTACAAAACCTAGCTACACGTCTCGATTCTCCGATGTGGCAGTATTTTGGATTCAAGCCAAATCAACGAGGCGAACCTACGGACTTCAATGAGCCGGGCGGTGTGTCGCATTTGTTTAAAAAAGGTAGCGACAAAATCAGGCAATACCACGCATTTTAAACTACACCTAAAACACAACCACCCCATTCCGTTTCCCAGCTGGGAGCAAACACGACAGCTGGAGATGGAGAGCCCCCACCTTCCCAACAGTTTACAATCAAAGATGCATTTGCCCGACAATGCAAACATGTCTAACCCTACTTGAGCAGGACTCCCTTGAAAAAGAGATCAATGATCTCAAGGGATACATCTGGATAAATAAAGGCTTGAAATGAATGTTGGTGTTCGAAAACTTTGAAAAACAGATTTGGATATGGCCTGTTAAGGCATCTAGATGGATAGATCGATAGATGGGAGGATGGGAGGGAGGGAGAGAGACAGGGAGAGCTCTGTTTTCCAGCCTGAGTCTATTTAATTTGTTGTTTTGGTTGTGTGTGATTTAATTAATTTATTATAATTTAATTAATTTGTTTTATTCATTATATATATTTTAATATTATTTCACATTTCATTTGCAATGTTGAATGTTCAATAAAAAGTTATGTTTGAAAGGATGTACTTGAATTATTATTATATATTATCATTCTCAGTGGTCTAAAATGGTCTTGCAACAGTGCCGACAATATTATCGTTTATCGCAATAATTTCCAGGAAAATGTATCGTCCAAAAAAAAAAAGATTATAGTGACAGGCCTAGGTACTGCACTCAGGTGGCGACAGTCCTACCTCACTGAACGATCCCACTTCATCTCCCTCCCCAACCACTCCTCTGCCACAGCCTCAGTCAGCCAAGGCAATCCTCAAGGATCAGTACTTGGCCCCCTCCTCTTCATCATTTACATCCTCCTCCTCGGTCAGATACTCCGCCACTTCAACCTGGACTTCCACTGCTATGCTGATGACACTCAGATCTACCTCAGCACCAATTCCCTCCATAACCCACCCCTTACCCACATCGACTCCTATCTGACAGCTATAAAAACTTGGATGCAACATAACCTCCTCAAACTGAACAGCAACAAAACAGAACTCCTCCTAATCGGCTCCAAATCCACCCTCAGCAAGGTCACCAACACAATACTAACAATTGATGGCACCTTTGTTTCCCCCTCCAATCAGACACGCAACCTTTGCGTAATCTTTGACGCAGGTGGATTGGCAGACAGAGGTTGCGCTAGACTTTTTCACTGCCCGTCATTTTGACGGACAGGATCGTAACATTTCCGTCAAAATTCAGTATTACCCGTCGGCCTTTACACTCTGGGGGGCGGGGCGCACGCTTGTGAACTGTTAGCGCCGTGTTATGCATGCCCACTGCACCTCGCGGGAGTGCGCACAGCGTAATTACAAGCCAAAACTCAGACATTTCAATGATTTGTTCGGCAAAGTTGGGTTTGGAAACGGTATCATTTCCTTTTTGGCAGGCATGCTTAACACCGGAGCCTCGCTGCGGGCAAACTTTGGCGCTGTTCCGAGTTTGTTCTAATCCGTCAAAATGACGGACTGCTTTCAGATTTTTCCATCATCGTTCAAAAAAATCTGTCATAGACGGAAAATATTCGGTTAACGCGACCTCTGTTGGCAGAAGGGACAATTGTTTGGTGTGGTGACTTTAATGCACACAGCACGCTCTGGGGGATTAACATCACTGATGCAAATGGGTCAATAATAGAGGAATATATGGATAAAAAGGGCTGAGTGTGTATTAACGATGATCTCAGAATATAGAAAGTGCAATCGATCTGACTCTCACATCCACTGAGATTGCTGGTATTAGCACTTGGGAAGTTTTAAACCATTCAACAATAGGCAGTGATCACTATCCAATAGTGACCAAGGGGCGACTGTGGCTGCGAGGGAGTGCGGTCGTCTTTCAACCAGAAGGTTGTGGGTTCGATCCCAGCCCATGCAGTCAACATGTCGATGTATCCTTGGGCAAGATACTTAACCCTGAGTTGCTCCCGATGGCAACGGTGTGTGAATGTGCATGTTAGTTCCTAGAGTAACATACACTGCTCTGTATGAATGGGTGTGAATGTGTGAACGACATGTAGTATGTAAAAGCGCTTTGAGGAGTCTTAAAGACTGGATAAAGCGCTATATAAGTACAGTCCATTTACCATTTACCAAGGTTGGGATAGAGATACAACAATCTGGGGCAGCGAGAACACCAAGATGGAAGCTCGATAAAGCAGACTGGGATGCATTCCAATTAATAAGCCAATGTAGATTTGCAGAACTAACAGGAGAAGGCACAATAGAGGTGGAAAACTTTTTTCTTCCTATCAGAGTGGATTTCGGAAAGGGCAAGGCAATATGGACTCTATCTTATGTCTAGAGTCAGAAATCAGGAAAGCTCAAACCAACAAAGAAATGGTCATAGCAGTATTTTTGATGTTGAAAAAGCGTATGACATGCTATGGAAGGAGGTTAATACAGAGAGAGCAGGCACGTACACACAGACATCAAAGTGGGCTTGAGCCCCTGCCCTTTTTCTTCCTCCAGAGAAAGTGCCTTTTTTTTAATAAATGAACATATATCTACTGCTGTTTGCACACAGTTTCCCTTTCCAAAAATATATTGATTGAATACAAAATTAAAACATCAGGTCGGGAGATTAGACTGTGAAGTTCTGATGCTCTCTCTACCCTCCCTCCCTCCCTCCCTCCCTCCTCCACGTCTCCTGCACAGCGGTGCAGACAGTCATCGGCAGTCACTTCAGACAGACAGGTAGCAGCACCTCCCCACTTTACTGTGCCATGTTATGCCGGCTTTTCTTGCCTTATTTTGAAAGTGAGTGGTGATGAACAAATTACTAAACTGCCAGTGCCTCGAGTTTACAGCTAATCAGCTAAAAGACAATAACAAATATAGTTAACTAAGGTAGGCTACTAGCTAATGGATAAGTTAGCTCAAGGTTTAGCTAAGGCAATTTATCATGGGCATACAGGCTAATGTAGGGGAGACACTTAAAGTGAATACAGTAAAATGTGTATCTAATAACGTCATCACCATCGCCACATTGATATAAAATTAGGCGTTAACTAGGCCTAATTAAAATGCGCTAATTCGCATGCAGTTACCAAGGCAAGCATTGCAGGTGAAAAGGATAAAACAAAAAACATATCACCTCACAACTTCGAGGTTGTCAGTAGGGAAAAGTCAGTATTTTATAGATTAATTCGGACATGGTAGTAAAACGAACACCATTTTTACATGTTTCTTGGAAGTTTTATTTCATTTAGAGTGAAAGAAAACACGGAAGCAAAATAGACCAAAATAACAAGTACATGAAAAAACGATATTTTTGCCTGTAATGTCCTCAAACAGTAACTTCATAGTTTTGATTGTTGGCTGCTCATTTAATAACTATTAATTGTACTAGTTTGTTGTCTGCTCTTGTGCATTGTGAATACTAAAGAAGACCATTGTCTCTGTGTTAGCTGATTTTGTTGTAGAATTCAAGTTAGAGTATTAAACAATTGCGTGAGTGTGAGGGTATTAAAATAATTGGTCAGTAAGTCAGAGATGTGCAACTATATTTAACTTTTTGTTTTAAAACATTTTTTTATAAATGATTATGGGAAGTGCCCTTTTTCTCATTTGAGCACCCGCCCCTCAAAATGTCTGTGCACGTCCCTGAGAGAGAGTGAATAAAGAGGGAACAGACCTGCTCTGTGGATCTGAAGCTGAGGCTGTAAAACAGCGTCCAGTAGTTTCCGGTGTCTCTCGTTCTCCTGTTTTGAACGAGACAGTTCCTCCTCGTATTCTGCTATCGTTCTTTCAAACACAACAAAGATGTCTTCAGCAGCCGCAGTGAGTCGCTGCTTCACCAACGAGAGCAGCACAACACTCATGTTTACTAAATCACCACTTCCTGTTTCTCTCACTCTGTGTTGCTAGCGTGTTACCAGCTAGCATGCTAAGCTAGCTTCCAGAGTCAGCGCTGAAGGCTTCAGAAGAAAGAGCACAAAGTCAGAGGTTCATCCAGACACACAGACGATGGATCAGCTGCGCACACACACTTCCTCAGGAACACCGAGAGAGAACCATGGATGCAGTGAGAGAACCCACGAGACGCGATCTGGTTCCCTCCGTTAGAAACAGCGGGACCATCAGAAAAAACTATAATTCTAGGTGATGACTTCAACGCACCTGGTATAGATTGGGAAAATGAACAACCAGGGACAAACAACATAGCTCTAAACCAACATGTTTTAGACATAGTCAAAGAATACTCACTAACACAAGTACAACTCGAGCCTACTCGAAAACAGAACATATTAGACTTGATATTCACTTCAAATCAAACGCTCGTGCAAAATGTGCAAACAATACCAGGCATATCAGATCACTGTGCTGTCATGATGGACTCTAGTATACATCCTGTATATACAAAGAAAGCCCAGAGAAAAATTTACACATTTTCATTAGCAGACTGGGAAGCCATCCAAACTGAGCTGGAAGTGTTCAGCACAGAATTTGTTAGAACAGAAAACCAGCGAACTGTGAATGACAACTGGAATATGCTCAGAGACTAACTGTTTTCACAGATGGATAAGCATATCCCGACCAAGTTCACTACCACACGGCACAACCTGCCCTGGCTCACTCACTGCATAAAACGCCAAATAAAAAATAAAAAGAAGTTATACAACAAAGCCAAGCGATCAGGCAAAACTCGTGATTGGGAAAACTTCCGCAACCAAAAGAAACATGTTCAAAATAACCTTCGCAGTGCACACTGGGACTATATCGAAAACACTCACCCAGAATCTTGATGAAAACAATACCAGACTATTCTGGAAATATGTCAAAGAGTGTGAAGCGGACAACATTGGAGTCTCCCCTATTAGAGAGGGTAAAGACCTCTACAGTAGCAGCAAAGACAAGGCTGAACTCATCAACAAACAATTTAAATCTGTATTTACTAAGGATGATGGTAGCCAGGAGATCCACCCCCGCAGATAGAAGACCTGATCATCACGACTGAAGGAGTGACCAAACTACTGGCAAATATTAAGATCAACAAGGCTAGCGGCCCAGATGGTCTACCCAATCGTATACTCAAAATGCTGGCCACCCAAATAGGCCCACTGCTCAGTGCGTATTCACGCACTGCAAACAGGAAATCTACCCGATGACTGGCTGCAGGCAAACGTTACGCCTATATTCAAGAAACGGGACCGGCACACCGCCGCAAATTACAGACCAGTTTCCCTGACAGTAGTATGTTGTAAACTCCTGGAACACATAATTTGCAAACACCTGTTGAATCACCTGGAAAGGCATAATGTCCTCACCCCGTTCCAGCATGGATTTCGACAAAACCATTCGTGTGAAACTCAACTCCTAGTCACAATGCATGACCTGGCAAAATATCATGACCAGAAATTGCAAGTCGATGTGGCAATCCTTGATTTCTCAAAGGCTTTTGACACGGATCCACATAAGCGCCTGTTGCTAAAGCTGGCCCATATGGGTATAACTGGCCCAATACTTGATTGGACCACAACCTTTCTCATGCAAAGACGCCAACAAGTAGTCGTAGAAGGGGTGAAATCAAGTACAGTTCACGTTGACTCTGGTGTCCCACAAGGCACTGTGCTGGGTCCATTGCTTTTCTTATGCTACATTAATGACCTGCCGTCACATGTAGCATCTACAGTGCGGTTATTCGCGGATGACTGCCTGCTCTACAGGCCTATTAAAAATGGAAGTGACCAAGAAGACCTACAGGGTGACCTGACTAGACTTCAGGAATGGGCTAACACTTGGGGAATGTGCTTTAATACTAGTAAGTGCTACATCCTACGAACAAGCAGATCAACAAACCCGCACATTAAAAACTATACTCTATGTGGCCAGGTGTTAAAAGAGGTGACACACCAACCTTATCTTGGGGTAGAAATCCATAACAACCTGAAATTTGGCCAACACATTGGCCAAATTGTAACACAGGCAAACCGTTCGCTTGGCTTCCTACGCCGGAACCTGCGACGCTGTCCCCAGAAACTGAAGGAGACAGCTTTTGTGGCCCTAGTACGTTCTAAACTAGAGTATGTCAGCTCGGTCTGGGACCCCTACACTGATAAAGACAGTGATGCCCTGGAATCAGTACAAAGAAGAGGTGCAAGATTCATTTTTGGAGATTATGAATGGGACAGCAGTGTCACAGAAATGCTCAAGCGGTTGAACTGGGTGGAATTAAGTGAAAGGCGGCGATTGGCTCGTTTGGTTCTCTTCTTCAAGATTGTCCATAACATCTCAGCTATTGATGCATCAATGTACCTAGAGCCAGTAAGAAGAAGTGCAACCCGCAAAGCCAACTCGTTGAACTTCGAGCGAATTTTCGCAACTAGTGACACTCTTAAATACTCCTTCTTTCCGAGAACAATCAGAGAGTGGAATTTGCTACCAGAAGAAGCTGTCATCGCAGAAACCGTGGAGTGCTTCCGGCAAATTTTAAGAGACATTTAGCGGGGATCATCCATCCCCCACTGAGCGTGATACCTCTGGGTTCTGCTCAGTATTAATCCAGATCCAGACCATCACTTCCGGTGCAGAGGACTTCAAAAATAAAAGCGGCTAGGATTTCTTCTTCTTCTTCTTCTTCGGCGAATCGCTTCCACTTGGAGCATATATCGCCACCTACTGTTGAGTTATTAAATGTTCATATTAAATCCTTGTCCTCAGACCAGTCGTATATTGACTTGAAATCCATGTCCTTGATGTTATGTTGTTCCAGTGCAGTTTTCAGAATGAGTCTTTGTCTGTTATAATCCGGGCAGCTAAAAAATACATGATGTATTGTCTCTGGTTGTTGGCAACCATCACAATTGCCATTTGGATGTTTTCCAATCAGATGCAGTGATGAGTTTAATCCAGAGTGTCCCAATTTTATCCTGCTGTTAATGCTCTGTTCTCTTCTACTACTCCCCCAAGTGCTTCCCGTTCCTACTTCCCTTTGTATCTGGTTTAAATGTCTTCCTTTAGTGTTACTGTCACATAGTTTTTGCCATTGTTGCTTGATAACCACTTTTGTAACAGATTTGACTTCTGCTCTACTGATGGGTACCATAATATCAATCTGGTTTGCTTTCAAACCACATTTTGCCAGTTGATCCACTACTTCATTCCCTCTAATAACCACATGCGCTGGAACCCACACAAAATTGAACAACAATTCCCAAATGAACTAACCTAAACATGATGTGTAAAATTTCATGTAAAATATCCTGACGGCATTCTGAAGAGAAGTTGTTTATACTCTCCAGAGCTGCGCTGGAGTCAGAGCAAATGACCACTCGCATTGGCTGTATTTCCTCTACCCACTGAAGTGCTAGTGAGATCATCTCACTGTGTACACTGCGATGTGATCACTCGTACGCTTTCCCACTTTGACTTTTAATTCAGGAACATAAAATGCACAACTAGTTTGACCATTTTCTGGATTTTTGGATCCATCAGTAAATATTTTTACAAAGTGCCCATATTGTTCATGTAGAACAGTATTCACATAAGCCTGTACATTGATTTGACTTTTCATTGAATGTAACCGTTTCAATAGTGATAAATCTACTATAGGTTGAGGTAGCAACCATGGTGGAACAGCTGATAACAACACCGTCGGACTAATATTCCATTCTTTAACTTTGAATTCCTTACATATTTCCGAAACACAAACACAAAAACTTTCTTTTTTTATTTTGTTACTTTCCCAACTTGTTTGTACAGTTTGTTTAGTAGGGTGAGTATCTTTATGGCCCTGAAGATTTGCCCAGTAATGAACAATTAACTGTTTTCTCCTCAAAGAAATTGGTATTTCTCCGACCTCTACCTGAAGTGCCGACACTGGTGTAGATCTGACTGTCCCACAGCATATCCTTAGTGCTTGTGCCTGGACTCTATCTAAGTTTTGAAGAGAAGAATATGCAGCTGAACCATACACTATTAGTCCGTATTCTATGGCTGATCTTATTAAGGCTGTGTATACATTCCTCAAAGCAGCTTTATCAGCCCCCCACTTAGTGCCTGCCAAGCACCTCATAACATTTAAAACCCTTTTACATTTATCTACTACTTTATCAATGTGAGTACTCCATGTGACTCTCTCGTCCAACCATATTCCCAAAAATGTAAATGTCTTCACTTTCTTTAGATCTTGTCCATAAAGTTTTAACCTAACCTCCTCACTTATCCTTTTCCTCGTAAAAAATAAAGTTTCCACCGACAATCTAAACCCCCATGTCAGAGACCAGCTTTCAATTTCCGCAATGGCTTCCTGAATCTTAGCTACAATATACTTTACATTTCTGCCCCTTTTCCAAATAGCTCCATCATCTGCAAAAAGTGACTTACCAATATCAGATCCTACTTGTGTGTATATATCATGATAGAAAAGAAAAGAGGACTAATTACACTCCCTGCGGGGTTCCATTTTCAACTTCATGCCTTCGAGAATATGAATTGCCAACTCGGACTCTGATGGCACGGCCAAACCAAAAATCCATAATCCAATTATATACATTACCTCCCAGACCCATAATGTCCAGTTTTATTAATAATCCTTCCTTCCACATCATATCGTAAGCTTTTTCCACATCAAAGAATACAACTACAACACACTCCTTATTCGCTTGGGCTTTCCTGACTTCAGACTCCAGGCACAGCAGTGGATCTAAAGCACTCCGCCCTCTTCTAAACCCACTCTGATAAGGAGTCATTAGTTCATTTTTCTCAATGTAGTATGTCAGCCTTTCTGTTATCATTCTTTCCATAACTTTAAACAAGTGCGATGTCAGAGCTATAGGTCTAGAACTGCCTGGACCGGTTGGATATTTCCCAGGTTTTCTAATAGGAATAATGACAGACTCTTTCCACATTATTGGCAGCTTCCCTTTCTCCCAAATCTTATTATACATCTCCAGCAGCTTTCCTAATGCAAAATCACTTAATTTGTTCAACATTATATAGCATACATTATCTTTCCCAGGAGCAGTCATTTTACACTTGCTTAGTGCTCTTCTCAACTCTTGAATAGAAAAAGGTTTATTTACAACACTCTGCGACGAATGTCTTTCTTCATATACATTAGGATGTTCATCTAACACTTCCTGCCTCCTGATCTTACCTTCTTCTGTCAAATTTTCTGAAGAATGAACTTTGACAAAATTCTTAGCTAGAATTTCTGCCTTCTCCATCCATAGCACCAGTGGCAATTTCCCCTCCATTCACTAACACTGGCAGGTTTCTCTGCTGTCTTATTCCCCTCATCTTCTTAACCATTCCCCATACTTTATCTAATGGTGTAGTTCTCCCAATACTTGAACAGAATCCTCTCCAACACTCCCTTTTTGCTCTTTTAACAATGTTCCTTACCTGAGCCTGTGCCTTTTTATATTCTAATAAATTGTGTAATGAATGTGTCTTTCTTAGCTTTCCAAACAGCCTGATTTTGTTTCGGATTGCATCATTACATTCTTTGTTCCACCACGGTACCATCTTAACACATTTACCAAGTTTACCAGTTTTATTCCCAATAGTTTGATTAGCGCTTTTAATTATATTTGAAGTAAATTGCTCATTTATTTCATCAATACTTCCTGCCATATCAATCTGATCAAATTCATTATCACACAATTTAGCAAACATCTCCCAATTTGCTTTAGAAAAAGTCCATCTCATGATACCGTCTAGCTCAACCACATTACTTATATCAAACTTGATTATAATCGGAAGATGATCACTCCCAATACTGTTATTTGCCAATACTTCCCAACTGCTACCAGAAGCTAATTCACTTGTTACAAGAGTTAGGTCGATCGCAGACTCTGTTCCTTGCCCATTATTTAAACAAACTAATTCCTTTGCCTCCATTAAGTCCTCCACCACCTGTCCGTTGTAATCTGTTGATCCCCCTCCCCACATTGTATTATGTGCATTAAAATCACCACACCATATTATTTCATTTGCTTGGCAAAGACTGTCTAATTCCTCTATTTTGAGTTTATTACATGGATTATAAAAATTCAGGACACTAATTTTCTTTTTATTAATCCAAACTTCTACACCCACTATTTCTACATCATGACTGTTCTTAAATGTTAGCCTACTATAAGACATTACTTCTCTGATAAAGATTGCACATCCCCCTCCCTGGCCATCATTTCTATCTTGTCTTATAGCAGTATATCCCCCAATTATGAAGTCCAAATGAGTCTTCAGCCATGTTTCTTGAATACAAATAACGTCTGGTTTTTCTTTTAACTGATATATAGGTCTTGAATTCTTGTCCATTTGCAATAAGGCTTCTAGCATTCCACTGCAGAATGAGAAACACCATTCATCTACTCACTAATCTGTGAATCATCATTATTGGGCGCTAGCATATCATGTATCATTTCAACGGTTATATCCTTTATCCCCAAAAATTCACCTGCTGCTTCCACTATTGTTTTCAGTCTTGACCTCTTTTTTGTTTGTTGCAAAGCAACATTCACCACTTTTCCAATAAAGGCCACACATTTGTACTTATTAACAATCAATGCATCCTCTCCTATTACACATTTATGTGAACACTTTGTGGAGCTTTCCTTTGCCTGTGGGAGTTTGGGAAAATCTTTTGAAGAGAACATACTTGCTGCTACTTGGGATTTCCTAGCTATGTTTAATGAAACCTTTTCTGTTGCTTCAGCATATGAGACTTTATTTTGCACTTTGTATCTCTGCACCTCCTTGGCCTTTTTCTGCACTTCGCAGCCCTGATACGCAGCACTATGTTCCCCACCACAGTTACAACATTTCACCTTAGCACCTGCAGCACAACTACCATATTCATGTTCCCCCGCACATGTTGGACACCTGGGCTTAGTTGCTTTGCACTTGTCTGCCACATGCCCAAACCTTTGGCATTTAAAGAACCGCAGAGGTTTAGGGATGAATTCTCTTACTGGAAAGCTCATGCAACCGATCATTATCTTCTATTGAATTGTTTCTTCAAACTGAAGAAGAACAGACAAACTATCCACTATCTTACCCTGATACCTAGTAGGAAGACGCTTAACTACAGACACTTTCCCCCCTTTAATTTCTTTCTTGAGCTCTTCTATGCCGATTTCTATGGGAACTCCACTGATAACTCCAAGTATCTTCCGATTTTCTCCAGGAACATGGCATTTAATTCGAACTTCATTCAGGGTCTTCATTTTCAATAACTTTTCCTGTTGTTTTGCATTCATCAATTCAACCAACATCCGTCCTTTGCTCAGAAATCTTGCTTGCTTTATCGATCCAATTTCTTTGTGAATCGCTTTAGTCAGGGCCACTGGATGTAGCTTAGCTGCGGATTGCTCACCAAACTCCACAATCACTTTCCACTCTTCATTCTCAATCCTTTTCTTTACTTTCTTCAATTCATTCTGTGAATCAGATTCACTAAGACTGTCACTTGACATGTCTATCTTCTTTCTTGAAGTCTTTTTCCTTACTTCATTCCATCCTCCTTCTCCTTCAGATGCACTTTCCATATCCTCCTCTCCAGGACTCAAAGACGCCATTCCCCCATCTGCTCTCAATCTCGCACTCACGTCAACGTTCACGTCAATCTCCGTCTCGTCAACAACACCTCCTCAGACGGCTGTCTTCATCGAGCCGCCTCAGGATTTCCCCTTAAACAATACCTAAACCTTTAAGATACACAGACATGGAGCTGCGGAGAGAAACCGGTTTATTTCTCCTGAAACACCTTTATTCATATTATATGTATTCCCCCCTCTTCCTGTAATATAATATTTGTAAGAAGAGAAAGGCGAAGAGAGAAAACCGTGGGTGTTATTGTGATGGCCAGCACCGGAAGTTGTATTTCAGGCTCTCCGTTAGCATGTTATTGTTAGCATGTTAGCTGGGGTAAACAAGAAACCCTAGTGTCTGGTCGAATCGTCCAAAAATCTGCTCCTCTCGTCTTTTCCAAACCAAGACGAAAAGAGCAGATTTTTGGACAGTTTGTCCACAGCCTAATTCTCTGCATGAGATTTAAAAGTGTCTCTGACTCTTTACAGTCTCAACAAGTGTATCTCTGTTAGCAGGGATAACAGCTAATGCATCATGGGGGTTGTAGTTTTTAATACACTTTATAGAGATCCAGGGGAAGAAACAAACAGTAGGCTTGTTTGAGACGAGCTGCGGCTCGCCTCGAAAGTAGACGAGAATAGCCGATTGCAGCCGGGGGAGGTCTCAAAAAGCTCGCCTGAAGTCGGACAGCTCTGAGTCGGCTTCTTCTTCTTCTTCTCCTCTCGGCTTTTTGGCGGATTGCAAACCACTTTAAGGTGCATACCGCCACCTCCGGACGGAGTCGGCTTGACTCGGTTTGCATTTATAAAGAATGCACAAATGTGTTTAATCGTTAATGTCAGAAATGTAGGGACGTATATGTATATGACTTATATGTAGCAGCACGGGGTAAAAATCACCAATGAGCGCTCAGCTCGAGATACCAGCGAGTCGTTTCCCATCAAGCATTTAGCTTCCGCAGCCCGTGGTGAGAAACTGCGCCGCCTCGCCGCGCCTCGCTCTCAAGTCGGCGGGCGTCTTTGTCCCACGAGATTTCAACATCTCATGTAGGCGAGCCTCCAGAGCAAGTCGGACAAAATGACTAACCATCATGCAACGCACTAGCAAGACTGTGATCGCAATTGCGCAGGTTTGCGTCGGTCTCGCTTTTCTCAAACAAGCCTAGTGCCATCAAGGGGTGGAACAGCAGCAACACATGGGGTCACAGGTTCAAACCCCACTGCAGTCAGCATGTCATTGTGTCCCTGAGACACTTCACCCCAAATTGCTCCTGTGGGGATTGTCCACAGTATTGAGTATGTAAGTCGCTTTGGATAAAAGCATGTAACATGTAATGTAATGAATTGAAATCGTTAGAGAAATCTAGGTAGAACATTTAGTTTAACGATTTCAATCTTCACCAGTAGAGGGCCCCCAAGGTCCATTTATAAATTGGGACGGACTGATATCCAGATTTGTTTGGGGGGGGGGGGCACAGTTACAGCCTGCTGGTTGGGAAGGGGGTAAGCTTCCACCCACTTTGTAAAATAGTCCTGTATCACAAGCACATAACAGTTTTTGCGATCTGTCTCGTTCTGGGGCCCCATGATGTCCAAGGCGATGCGCTCCATGGGGGCTCCCACCCTGACAGTGCCCATTGGAGCTTGTGGTGTCTTAGGGGACCTGGCTTTGGATGCGCAGCTAGTACAGGTACTACACCAGAGGGCAACATCTTCTCTCATTATGTACCCGAAGTATCGAGTCTGCAGCCGGGCCACTGTGCGCATTACACCAAAATGTCCACCTATTTGGCCGTCATGCATTTGTTTCATGACATCAGGGTGGAAGACTTGATGCAGCACCACTTGTGGATAAAACTGTGTGTCATCTAAGCAGTAGAACCGCCTAACCAGAATTCCGTCTTTGAAGTAGAGCCGCTTCCACTGGCTCCAATATGATTTTGTAGCTAGGCTGCACGGGGAGACTGTTACCCATTGTGGCCGTTCGTCGCTGGCCTCCATCCATGCTTTGATGGGGCCTATGTCTGGATCAGCCTCATGAGCCTGCCGCAGCTCCTCTGGGCTCCAGCCGCAGAACAGCCCAGTAGTATTGTTGGTCGTAGTCCGGTAGATTATTCCAGAATTTACATTGTCAATCTCAGCAGGTGAAGCTTCTCCTACCCCCACTGGACTCACTGCTGTGGAAGCTGAGGGTCTCTCTCTACCCCCACTGGACTCACCATCGCCTGGTTGATGTCAGAGTCCAACTGGCACTGCTCCACCTGATCACTAAAGCTCACCGGCTGAGGGGAGGGGCATGGCAGCTTACATGGACAGGGTCTCCTTGAGAGGCTGTCTGCATTGCTGTTCAGCCAGCCAGGCCGATGAACAATCTCAAAGTCGTATTCACCCAGTCTCTCCAACCACCTGGCAAGCTGTCCCTCAGGCTCATTCATCCGTGTTAGCCAGCGAAGGCTGCTTTGGTCAGTGCGCACTGTGAAGGGCCGGCCCAGGAGGTACTGCCTGAAGTGTGATGTAAACTCCACCACAGCCAGCAGTTCACGTCGTGTAGTGCAGTAATTCTGTTCGGTTTTGGATAGTTTGCGACTCCCATAGGCCAGCACGCGCTCTCTGCCCTGCTGAACCTGAGAGAGGACAGCGCCAATGCCCACATGGCATCCGTGTCCAGTATCATGCTGCCTTGGTCGAGTGGATATCCCAAAACTGGTGCTGTGGTTAGCAGATGCTTGAGCTCGCTGAATGATTCCTGGCATTCTTCACTCCAGTGAAAACGGGCATACTTCTTTGTCAGGGCGTGGAGAGGCTCAGCCACGGAGCCAAAGTCTTTAACGAACCGCCTGTAGTATGATGCAAGGCCGATGAACTGGCGGACTTCTTGGACTGATGTAGGCGCCAGCCACTCCTGCACCTTCTGAACTTTGCTGGGGTCAGTAGCCACACCAACCTCAGAGACAATGTGGCCCAGGTAGGCCACCTGGCGGCGGGTGAGGCGGGTGAAAACCTGGCTCAGTCATTGCAGCATCTCTGGCACATCTCTGCCCAGCACGATGATGTCGTCCAGGTAGACGAGGCAGGTCTCCCACTGCATGCCGGTCAACACGCGGTCCATCAGGCGCTGAAAGGTCGCGGGGGCGTTGCACAATCCGAAGGGCATGACCTTCCACTCAAACAATCCATTTCTTGTGCAGAAGGCAGATGCTTTGCATGCTCTAGAGGTCAGCTCGACCTGCCAATAGCCGGAGGCGAGGTCCAGCGTCCTGAACCATTTGGCATTGGAGAGGGTGTCGGAGGGGTAGTGGATATGCATCTTTAATAGTGCTGTCATTTAGGGCTCTATAGTCTATGCAAAGGCGGTAGGTGCCGTCCTTTTTGCATAACTATAGGGGACGCCCAGCTGCTGTTACTGCGGCGGGCCAGTCCTACCTCCAGGCACTTTCTTGCTTCTCTGAGGCCATATGGCGTGGCGTTTGCTTGACTGGGGCACCTGGCCTAGTTAGGATGTCATGCTGCACCAGGCTAGTGCGGCCGAGGTCATCAGGGCCAGTAGAGAACACACTGCCATATGTGTGCAGTAACTTTGCAAGCTGGGGCTGCTCTTCAGCTTTCAGCTCAGTAGAGCTCTGGGCGTAGAGCTGTTGCAGGTGCTTTGGGACTGTAGGACCAATGACAGTCTGACCCGGCTGATCTGTAGTGGCTGCAGGCTGTACAGCTTCGACAGGTTGAAGAACAGCTGCGATGGCCCCCTCCTTGATGGTTACGGGAGCGTTGCCTGGATTGAAGATGCGGAGGGGCCCAGTTCCAGAGTGCTGAGTTTCTACAAGGGCTCGGGCTACCAGCAGTCTGTGTTTTTCAACGAAACCCTTGGTGGGGCTAAGCATTACTTCCCCTTTAGCTTGTCCTAAAACGTGTGTAGCCTGGCACCATGTATTCCCGCCCAGGCTCCACTACAACAGTCCGGGATACTCTCACTGCACTTGATGGTGGCTTGCTTCGTGGCTTGAAGAATGGGACCTCTTCACCAAACAGAACCATACGATTGGTACCATAATCAAGACGTGCTTTGGATTGGACCAGGAATGGATGGCCTAGCAGGGCTTCATCTGAAGCTATGTCAGCAACTGTATGCTAACTTGGCGTCGGTTTATCTGGACAGGGAAGTTAGCCTCACCGAGCACAGGTATGTCACCCGGACCGATACCAACAACGGACGTAACAACTGATTGCTGGAGAGGAGGCCGGACCTCTGGGTGAATAGCTTCGTACTGATGCAGAGACAACACACTTTTCCGTGCACCACTGTCCAAAACAGCACACACTTCCAGTTCATTTATAAGCATGAGAATACTCATTTCTTGATTTTGTGTTTTAAGGTGAAGCACAGTGGGGTCAGTGATTTCAGGAAATGCTGAATAAACTTGGGCTCTTGTTGTTTTTTTTGGTAAGGGGCAATTTCTCTTTATGTGACCTAATCCTGAACAGTTATGACAACGCATCTCCTCCCAGTTAATGTCTTTATGGCCTTTTTGTTTGCTGGGTGTGAATTTTGGGTTGGAGAAGGTGTGTTGGGGATATGAGCTGGAGTTAGCAGGCTCAGGCTTCTATCTGGGTTCTGGGGGTGTGGCTGCAGTCTCAATCGGCTCCGCCTCTACTCTTTCCCTGATGACAGCAGCACGGGGCCTCCACTCAGTGATGTTGTGTGCCCCTGGGTGCATGCGGCTAGTGACATAAAGCGCAGTCTGCTTGGTGGTTTCATGGCGGCGGGCAATGTCATAGGCTTGGGCTAGTGTCTGAGGCCGCCGCTCCAACAGTTTTTGAACAATTTCTGCATCTCCAAGAGCATTAGTGAAAACTTCAACGCCTATCACGTCTTGCTCAGTCTCATTCCTGTTACTGTAGGCTACAGACACTTTGCCATAAATGTCATCCCTCAAAACATGAAGAGCCTCACCCGTTTTGAGCATTTAAGCAAACAATTCAAATTAACCAAATTAATGAAGTGCAACAATAAGTACTCAATAAGGAAGTCAGTGGTATCAGTAGTGTAAATTCAGGGTGAGGGTTGCATGGACGTGTATGTGTGAGGGTGTTGAGGTGCACAAAGTAAAGCAACTAAAGTAACACAGCATATACTCAACAAAACCGGGGGCCTGTAGGGAAAAGCAGAGAGAGACAGAGAGGAGCAGAGAGGCTTTAAATAGCTGCAGGGCACGAGACCCCGGTGCCCTGAGTTACTGCAATCAAGGCTGGACACAGCACAGCCACACCCTCTCCAGATGAACCCACAGGGGCATCACAATGATCATCACATTTTACCTTATTTAATTTAAAAAGAAACTGCAATTACAGAGGACATATTGTTTATCCTGTGTCTAAATATTATGATTTGTTGATTACAGTGTACTCTAACTTATTCTGTATATCTTATTGTGTGTCTACCATATAAACTCTGGAGGTATTGTATATTGTTTATGTTTATGTGTGTGATCTGCCCCACCGGGGAGGGGGGGGGGGGGGGCTGCGATAATAAAAGGGGGTTAGGATACTTAACGCTAACCTGGGTTCCCCAATACGAGCCCTTAGGACAAGTCACGCAGATAAGAATAAAAGGATGGACAGGGACGCGGCCTCAAGTTCAAATGTTTACAAACGTTTATTATATAAATAATCAAGTAAAGGTTCAGTAATATAAAATGCAGATTAAAACTTATTCAGCTTTCCCAGTCCACACACCTAAGTCCCACGATTGAAGGCTGGCTCTGACAAGGAGAGAATAACTAGAATAATTACAATATCACACATATAGTGATAGTTAAATAGTTAAATAGTGATTCTTCTGGCCAACTGCTGAGGGTTTCCCCAAAACCACAATATCACCACGTGTAGCTGTATTCAATCAACACTCACTGCAAATCACCCATATCTGCATGGAAAAAGTGCCCAGCAAACCACATGCTCCACTCCACAGTATGGCCAGGATCGTCACTGAAGAAGTATAAGCACAGAGACAGTATTAGACCTTGTGGGACAGGGTGGGTCGTTACAAGGAGGGTGCTGTAGCTTTAAAGATTTAAATCACTAGTTTGTACACAATACAACAAACTAGTCAATAAGCAAAACATAGAAGGTAGTCAAAACGGTAGCAAACTAATCCTAAAATAAATGGAGAAAGGAGATTAGAAATTGTATAAAGACTTATATGAATGTCCTTCAATGTACATACAATTAATCTCCTACCTCTGATGCAAACGCATTCACTCAATCATCACCTCACTGGATACCTCCGCAACGGTGATTCTCTACACAGTCTCTGCTGGGGCTGTCAAGAAGCCTGGCGTTTACAGGCCACATGTTAACAATTTAGTGGTACACTGAATGTTACAAGTCCTAACAGCAGCTTCACATACCTCGTATAGGGGGAATACACGCCTATCAGCCAGACAACGATGACTGGAACAAGAACACTCATAATAGTCACAGCTGATTTGGGTGAGGTGTGAGTGGGCATTTAAAGTGTGGCGGGAGATGCTGAACTACGTACAGCTGCGGCGTTTTCCTTATATGGAAGGGCCAGCAGACTAAAGAAGTGGGGGGGGTGTCTTAAAGGGGCAGTGGCGGCCCAGCCACGTGAAGAAATGATCTGACAGCTAATCCAGAAAACAGTAGCGCCGGTTACATATGCATATCGTTTTTTTCTTATAATAGTTTTAACTTTAGTGCAATGCCTTGTTTATTACTTGTTTCTGCAGCTACAACAAAATGTATAAGTAAATCTAATCTCATCTAAATAAACCTTCAATAATAAAGAGCAGAAAGTATTCAACTTAAAGGTGGGGTAGGTAAATTTGAGAAACCGGCTCGAGACACACTTTTTGTTATATTCCATGGAACGCTCTTAACATCCCGATAGCAATGAATATCTTAAGTTATTATTTCTGCTCCCACCCTGATTCAACGGAGGTGAAAGGACTTCAATTTTCATTAAACAGAACACCAACAATGAAACACATGAGCCCGTACTACAGTTTCAAAAAGCAGGAATAATCCTAAAATTCCATTTTAACTCTGAACTCCAAATGAGCTGATTGTAATCTGCTGCAAAACACAAACAATATGCAGGAATGTGAGTCTGTTTCAAAGGCCTTTTTCTTTTATATAGAAATGTATTCATTAGGATAAACCCCTTGAGATGCACCATCTCGTTTTCAAGGGGGTCCCGACAGAAGCAACAACTTACAGACATACATGAACAAAATAACAGAAAGCAAAACATGACAAACCAGGACAAACCACGTACAGTCTGTTAAGTAAAATTCATGAAGTAATACTTACAATCATTACAATTTCATAGACAGTAGTGTTTAATAGCTATAGATAACAAGAGCAGACCAGGTGAGATGATAATGCATGCTTAAACAAACCCAAAGATGCAAGGGATCTAATAGTAGCAGGTTAGTTGGTTTGATAATATAAACAAAACAGAAAACATCGTAAATATTCTCTATATCAGGGGTTCCCAACCCCCGGTCCGCAGACCGGTACCGGGCACAGGTCTTACTGCCGGGCCGCGAAATAGCTGTGAGTTTATCGTAATATTTGCAGAATTATAAATATATTAAAATAATATTATACATTTTCGCACCTATACCAGTCATATTATTTCATCCAAAACATACAAAATAAATCTAAACTGGTTAGCATAAGGTCTCAGCCTCTCGTGCGCAGAGAAAGTTACCGGTGCGCCAATAGGAAGTGGAGCACACAGGAGACAACCGTTTCATCGCAGACTGTTATGTTTATGTGGGGAAATGGCAGTGCATACATTATTTGAGATATATTTCTAACTCGGACTTCATTTTAAGGACATTGCGGCCAGGGGTGTAGAGCTACTTTTTTTATTTGTAAAACCTCCTTCACTTCATGAAATGGCTGCAGCATCAGGAGGCAGCCTCTGAGTAGTGCAGCACCAGCGCATACACACCGCCTTCACTGTGTTCCCCACTGCAGGCTGCTACGTTTTATTTATTTATTCACACACACACACACACACACACACACACACACACACACACACACACACACACACACACACACACACACACACACACACACACACACACACACACACACACACACACACACACACACACACACACACACACACACACACACACACACACACACACACACACACACACACACACACACACACACACACACACACACACACACACACACACACACACACACACACACACACGAAGGAAATGTACGGTCACAAAGGCGCATGATGTGTGTGTCCAACAACGGCATTTGTTTTCAAATTACCATGAACAGTAATTTACACACATCTGGCCAACTCCATAGGTATGTGGGTGTTCCCAAAATAAGTTAATCTTAATCTCGATGTAGTGCTAAATGCTGTCGGCGTGCACCGAACGAACGCCCCGGGATGACGTTATTATGGCTGGCAAACAAGCCCAGGGGTCTCACTGACATTTCAGTTATATCAATATGTGTACAGTGGTCCTAATTTTTTGTTTTAATTGTATCCTGGTTTTAAACGTTGTTAATATGTTTTGGATGCATATTGGTATTTCTTCAGGCTGTTAAATACAATTAGCCTCTGTTGCCACCTGCTGGTGAGTAAATATTAAAATCAGTTAAAATTGACAACCGGCCCGCAATTTTTTTTAATGTATCTGCCGGTCCTTGGCACAATAAAGGTTGGGAACCCCTGCTCTATATCAATACGTCATTGGTTCTTCTTTTAGACCAGAACAGACTGATAACTCAACAGGAACTATCAACAACATCCCAATGGAAGTTTCAAGTCACAACATTTCATTATCCAAACAGATTATTAGAGAAACTACTCTGCAGATTAATCAGTCAGTGGTTATGGTATAAATCAGAAAAGTAGTATGACAAAAACATTAAACATTCAAAACTTCAGTTGATAAAGATGGAGTTTAGATGAAGTCATGTATGAATATTGTCAAACAGACTTTATACAGCCAGACAGATTTTTCTCATGTGAATTGTCGTAGGACTAATTAATGGTCTTCTTTTTTTGTTGCAGATTTGCCTTAGAAAACGTCAGGTTCAGAAGAGTCTCCAGGGTTGTCTTCAGTCTCTGGTTGTAAATGTCTCTCTGGATCTGAGTTCCTGGCTGGTTCTGGTCCTCCACAGTCCTCTCCATCAGCTTCTGTTTCCATGTGTTCAGCTGAGCTGCTGGCTGGAGGCTCTGCCTCTCTGTTCTCCTCACTTTGAGTTTGATGAAGCTGTGAGGATACTCATGTGGTCTTTTACATTTTCTCTCCGTTTAACCCTTTTCTCACACAAAGAGCAGCCAAATGTTTTCTCTCCTGTATTACGTCTTGAATCACAGACAGGGTATTCTTTAGGTTTCTGACAGTTTGAACCTGGTTCTCTGGTCTCCTTCCAATCAGCCCTGTCTTCAGTCCCAGGTCCAGAAGAGTCTCCAGGGTTGTCCTCAGTCTCTGGTTGTAAATGTCTCTCTGGATCTGAGTTCCTGGCTGGTTCTGGTCCTCCACAGTCCTCTCCATCAGCTTCTGTTTCCATGTGTTCAGCTGAGCTGCTGGCTGGAGGCTCTTTCTCTCTGTTCTCCTCAGTTTGAGTTTGATGAAGCTGTGAGGACTGACGACCAACACACTTATGTCTTTTGACCTGTTGACTCCAGGTAAATCTTTTGTCACAAACACTGCAGCTGAATCGTTTCTCTCCTGTGTGGATTCTCATGTGTCTCTTTAAATATTGCTTTTGTGAAAAAGATTTCTTACAGACTGAGCAGCTGAATGGTTCCTCTCCTGCACTACGTCTTGAATCACTGACAGGGTCTTGTTTAGGTTTCTGAGAGTTTGAAACTGGTTCTCTGGTCTCCTTCCAATCAGCCCTGTCTTCAGTGTAAGTGTCAGTAGAATCTGCAGTGTCAGTTTCAGAAGAGTCGTCAGTTTCAGAAGAGTCTCCAGGGTTGTCCTCAGTCTCTAGTTGTAAATGTCTGTCTGGATCTGAGTTCCTGGCTGGTTCTGGTCCTCCACAGTCCTCTCCATCAGCTTCTGTTTCCAGGTGTTCAGTTTGTCTTTGATGAAGCTGAGAGGACTGAGCTTTCTCTTTATCATCTTCACTCTTCACAGGGACAGGAGTGAATGTGGACTTGGTGATATCGGCCTCCTCCAGCCCTTGAAGCTGCACTCCCTCCTGACTGATCCAGAGTTCCTCCTGTTCCTCTTTAATGTGTGGGGGGGGCTCTGGGTCCTCCTGGTCCAGACTGGAGCTCCACTCCTGCTGCTCAGGGGGAACCTCTTCTTTAACCACCACCAGCTGCTGGACGTCTGCAGGAAACAGGAAACACACACAGAGATGTTACAGAGAACAGCTGTTGTGTTCATTACGTCACCGCTCAAAGCCCCGTTTTGAACCCCTTATCTGTAAAATTCTTAATTAATATCATAAATACCTATACATTTTTACATTTATGCACCAACGTGTTATAAAGAGCTTTTTCAAAGCATGGAGACATGTCCCAGTAAAGACAACATACTAATACGAACCTGAAAATGAACAGAATATGTCATCCTTGTCGTTGTCCTCGATCTCTGGTTGTAAATGTCTCTCTGGATCTGAGATCCTAGCTGGTTCTGGTCCTCCACAGTCCTCTCCATCAGCTTCTGTTTCCAGGTGTTCAGTTTGTCTGAATGGTTTCTCTCCTGTATGAATTCTCATGTGATCCTTTAAAATTCCACTTTGTGTAAAATATTTATCACAGACTGAGCAGCTGAATGGTTTCTCTCCTGTATGGATGTACATGTGTTTCTTTAAATGTCCTCTCTGAGTAAAAGACTTCTTACAGACTGAGCAGCTGAATGGTTTCTCTCCTGTGTGGATTGCTTTGTGTCGATTAAAATTTCCTCTCCCTGCAAAAGTTTTCTCACAGACTGAGCAGCTGAATCGTTTCTCTCCTGTATGGATGTACATGTGTTTCTTTAAATATCCTCGCTGAGTAAAAGACTTCTTACAGACTGAGCAGCTGAATGGTTTCTCTCCTGTGTGGATTGCTATGTGCCGATTTAAATTTCCTCTCACTGCAAAGGATTTCTTACAGACTGAGCAGCTGAATCGTTTCTCTCTTGCAATACGTCTTGAATCACTGACAGGGTCTTGTTTATTTCTCTGAGAGTTTGAACCTGGTTCTCTCATCTTCTTCCAATCAGCCCTGTCTTCAATGTCAGGTTCAGAAGAGTCTCCACGGTTGTCCTTAGTCTCTGGTTGTAAATGTCTCTCTGGATCTGAGTTCCTGGCTGGTCCTGGTCCTCCACAGTCCTCTCCATCAGCTTCTGTTTCCAGGTGTTCAGTTTGTCTTTGATGAAGCTGAGAGGACTGAGGTTTCTCTTCATCATCTTCACTCTTCACAGGGATAGGAGTGAATGTGGACTTGGTGATATCAGCCTCCTCCAGCCCTTGAAGCTGCTCTCCCTCCGGACTGCTCCAGAGTTCCTCCTGTTCCTCTTTAATGTGTGGGGGGGGATCTGGGTCCTCCCGGTCCAGACTGGAGCTCCACTCCTGCTGCTCAGGGGGAACCTCTTCTTTAACCACCACCAGCTGCTGGACGTCTGCAGGAAACACACACAGAGACGTTACAGATAATAACACCCACATCTAAGGCCCAGGAAGCCTCGTATCGTGCCAGCCTCCACATTGCAAAAGCCGGTAAGCCAAAAGAAATGACAGAAATAATTTGTGGCGAGAAGGCTGCCAAACAGTTACATTTGGTGCCACTTTCAAATGACACTGTGTCACGGAGAATAGTATGGCAGAGGATGTTTAAAATATATTGATTGAGCGCATTAAAAGTAGTAGCTATTATTCCATCCAGCTGGGCGAGACTACTGATGTTGCAGATTTGGCCAATTTGATTGTTTATGTCGGATATGAACATGATGGTGCAGCTCAGGAAGACTTTCTGTTCTGTCAACCACTGGAGACCAGAGCAACAGCTGAGCACATATTCCAGCTCCTGGACGCGTTAATGCAAGAGAATGGACTTGAATGGAAAAAGTGTGTTGGAGTCTGCACAGAGGGCGCGAGGGCTATGACTGGCCGCCACAGCGGAGTAGCAGCTCGGATCCAAGAGGTTGCACCGGAGATGCGATGGACACACTGCAGCATCCACCGGGAGGCACTGGCAGTGAAGAAGATGCCCGATGGCTTGAAGTCTCTGCTTTGAAGAGTGTGAACTTCATAAAGGCCCGAACGATGCAGTCTCCCCTATTCCAAGTGCTCTGTGATGAGATGGGCAGCGAGCATGTCCAACTTCTGCTCCATACAGAAGTAAGATGTAAGAACACACACAGAGACGTTACAGAGAATAGCTGTTGTGTTCATTATGTCACCGCTCAAAGCCACGTTTTGAACCCCTTGTTTGTATACCTTGTACGATGTGAGGGTCTAAGGACAGAGGGTGTCGTATTGTCATACTAATATTCTGTACAAACTGTGAAGTCCACTGAGACAAATGTAACGTTTGTGATATTGGGTTATATAAATAAACATTGATTGATTGATTGATATATTCCTAATTAATATCATAAATATCTATGGCTAATATCTTTTACATTTATGCACCGACATTTTATGTTTGGTACCCCTAAAGTCACATGTGGATACAGCTTGGGACCCGGATTGCCTTTTGTGTTTTTAAGGCAGCTCTAAATAGAGATGTTAATGATTTAGAAGAGTAACTAGAGCTGTCAGTCAAATGAAGTGCAGTCATGGCCTTACCCCCCATTAAACTCAACGAGGTCCGGCCCTCTGTATTTTTTCTTTTTTGATTTACTTTAATACTTTTGTATGCAAGCTTCTCCGTAACATTAAGCTGCCTTTGTCTCTTTTCTGTTGTAACAACGTACATTTCCCCTCTGAAAAGTATCCTGATTGATTTGACATGGGGGCACAACAACACGTTGTACTGATAGAGATGTCCCGCCCCTTAGCCTAAGTGGTCGACCAATCACAACAGAGCCGGCCAGCTAACCATTCAGAGCAGACTGGGCTCTGGTTTCAGACAGAGGGTGAAAATAGTTACTATGACAAAAATAAAGAGCTTTTTCAACATTAAAGCATGGAGACATGTCCCAGTGAAGACAATATACTAATACCAACCTGAAAATGAACAGAATATGTCATCCTTGTCGTTGTCCTCAGTCTCTGGTTGTAAATGTCTCTCTGGATCTGAGCTCCTGGCTGGTTCTGGTCCTCCACAGTCCTCTCCATCAGCTTCTGTTTCCAGGTGTTCAGTTTGTCTTTGATGAAGCTGAGAGGACTGAGGTTTCTCTTCATCATCTTCACTCTTCACAGGGACAGGAGTGAATGTGGACTTGATGATATCAGCCTCCTCCAGCCCTTGAAGCGGCTCTCCCTCCTGACTGCTCCAGAGTTCCTCCTGTTCCTCTTTAACGTGTGGGGGGTGCTCTGGGTCCTCCTGGTCCAGACTGGAGCTCCACTCCTGCTGCTCAGGGGGAACCTCTTCTTTAACCACCACCAGCTGCTGGACGTCTGCAGGAAACAGGAAACACACACAGAGAGAGACGTTACAGAGAACAGCTGTTGTGTTCATTACGTCACTGCTCAAAGCCCCGTTTTGAACCCCTTATTTGTATATTCCTAATTAATATCATGAATACATATGGCTAATATCTCTTTACATTTATGCACCAACAACTATCGCAGAGAAAGATAAGTGTAATTATAATTTGAATGGTTTGGTACCCCTAAAATCACACGTGGATACAGCTTGGGACCCGGATTGCCTTTTGTGTTTTTAAGGCAGCTCTAAATAGAGATATGAATGATTTATAAGAGTAACTAGAGCGGTCAGTCAAATGAAGTGCAGTCATGGCCTTACCCCCCATTAAACTCAACGAGGTCCGGCCCTCTGTATTTTTTCTGAGGTGTATGTAATAAAATAAAACACAAATGAACAGGGCTCTATTAGACCAAGTCGTTTCTTACTTACACTGCAGAGCTTCAAGTTGGTTTCACTTGAGTGAATAAACTAGCAACATAGCTAAAGTTAAATACATTCATCAAATGTCTTGACATTAACAATTTAATTAAACATTGTCCTTGTAAAAGTTTTCACCCTTACATGTCCAGATAAAAAAAAATGATTGCAAGGTTTTACTGATTCTCATGCTTAACTTAAAATATCATTTATGCTGCTGCCCTCCAGAGGGAGCTTTATAGGTTTTGGAAGATTTCTACAAAAAAAGACTCCTCATGTCCTTTGAACAATTAAAGAGGAAATATGACTTGTCCAACCTTCTTCTGCTATCTTCAGTTAAGATCCTTTCTTAGAGCCAACCTGGGCCCTGGGATGACTTTACCCGAGTTGACTGATGTGGAGAAACTGCTTCATGAGGGAAATGTATACAAAGGTATTTCTAAAATGTACTCTTTACTGCTGAATGAGGGCCCAAAGCCAGGTTTACACAAATCTAGAGCGAGATGGGAGTCAGATCTGGATGTAGCAATTGATGAACAGCTCTGGTCAGATTTATGTAAAGACAGTTTGTCAGCTACTGTTAATGCCAGGTACAGACTGGTTCACTATAATTTCCTCCATCAACTGTACCTCACCCCACAGAAACTACATAGATCCAAGCCCGAGCTGTCAGAGATGTGCTTCAGGTGTGGTATTGAGGTCGGCTTCTTCCTACACTGCACCTGGCTATTCACAAAAGTGAGGCCCTTTTGGTAAGATTGTTGTGAGACCTTAACCAAGATCAAAGGATCTACCTTCCCTTTAGATCCTGAGCTTTGCTTACTGGGCGATTTCAAAAGTCTCAATAGATCTTCAACTAAATCCCAAATTACATTTATTGAAATTGCTTTATGTGTGGCTAGGAAATGCATAACAGTAACATGGACATCTGACTCTCCTCTCCTCATTGATAAATGGTCTTTAGAAATGAACAGTTGTATTCCTCTTGAAAAGATCACACATAGTCTTAGAAAACGATATAACACCTTTCTGAAAATCTGGCAGCCTTATTTAGAGTTTATAGATGCATCACTGACGCCACCATCGGTATGTCATCTGATTAACCAACAGGCCTCTGGATATACAGTAGCACTGTGCATGTGTAGTATCTCCTTGTGTTTTGATTTACGCACTGACTTTTGTTTGTCTTTTGGGGGAGGGGGGATGCTTTGCGTTTTTAATGCAACATATATATTTTTTTATGTTTAATTGTTACATAAACCTGAACATGATAAATAAAATATAAAAAAACAAAAAACGTGGCACAAAACGGGAGGTATTCGGAAGAGAGGTACAGAGGAGAATATTACCAGCGAAAGTGAACAAGTGAATTACATTACATTACATGTCACTTGTTAGATGCTTTTATCCAAAGTGACTTACATAATGGTGTGGGCAATCTCCACAGGAGCAATTTGGGGTGAAGTGTCTCAGGGACACAACGACATGCTGACTGCAGTGGGGTATGAACCTGTGACCCCTGATCCCAACACCAACGCTCAACCCACTGCGCCACACACCTCCCTGAATGAGGAGGAGGACAGTCATCAACCGAGCACAAGCGCAGTCTCCGCCAGCAACACAAAATTGATATGTACAGCCACAACGCCGCCCAGTGCTAACGCTGCTAACGTAGCTGAGAGTGAATCCATCAGCAGCAGCGCAAGTGAGTCCACAATAAAGAGACACAAACCAGTTTGGAAATACAACCAGGGTTACATGACATTTGGATACACCTGCAGTGGGACAGATAATGAGCCCAGACCACAGTGCGTGATTTGTGGTGAAGTGCTAAGTAATGATTATATGAAACCATCGCACCTCCAACGCTACCTTACAACTAAACACGCCCACCTGCAAGACAAGCCAGCGGAATTCTTTACAAGAAAATGTGATGCACTGAATAAGTGCAAGTCAACGATCCAATCCAGCTGTACACCCACAGCCAAGGCCCAGGAAGCCTCGTATCGTGCCAGCCTCCGCATTGCAAAAGCCGGTAAGCCGCACACAATTGGCGAGAAACGTTGTCTCCCATTCGCAAAATAAATGACAAAAATAATTTGTGGCGAGAAGTCTGCCAAACAGTTACATTTGGTGCCACTTTCAAATGACACTGTGTCATGGAGAATAGTAGAGATGGCAGAGGATGTTTAAAATACATTGATTGAGCGCATTAAAAGTAGTAGCTATTATTCCATCCAGCTGGACGAGACTACTGATGTTGCAGATTTGGCCAATTTGGTTGTTTATGTCGGATATGAACATGATGGTGCAGCTCAGGAAGACTTTCTGTTCTGTCAACCACTGGAGACCAGAGCAACAGCTGAGCACATATTCCAGCTCCTGGACGCGTTTGTGCAAGAGAATGGACTTGAATGGAAAAAGTGTGTTGGAGTCTGCACCAGGGTGGGATTTTCACCGACGGCCATGACGTCGTTGCCCCTCGGTCTGGCCGTGAAGCCCCGAAAATAATTGCACGTCCTACGGCCACCATGGCCTGTGTGCCCCTGATACTGTTAAAATCTCGCGAGAGTGCGGAAAACTTAAATTAATTGACAGGGGTCGCCAGTCGCCAGTCTCTGGCACTGTTATGTTGAGGGTCGTGGGCTGAAAAGTTTGGGAACCCCTGTGCTAGACAAGCAGAGATGCAGAGTTTGGAGGCAGGAGTTGGAACGAGTCAGAGGAAGGGAGGGCTGAGAGCACCGATGAGCTCAGAGTAGAGGGGGAGAGGGAACGAAGGTTACGGAAAGGGGTAGAGAGAATGAAATGAAGAAGTGATCCGAGGTGTGAAGCGGGTTTACAGAGAGGTTAGAAGTAGTGCAGTTCCTTGAGAATATGAGATCAAGGAAATTGCCAGCTTTATGAGTTGGTGGGGATGGAGACAGTGAGAAAGCAAAGGCGGTTAAAAGAGATGTTAGTTTGTCTATCTTCCCTGTCTGGAGGTTGAAGTCTCCGAGAAGTACAGCGGGAGGGCCAGTTTCAGGGATGTGTGAGAGGAGATTATCTAATTCCTCCAAGAAGTCCCCTGTCATTCAAACAGGACGCGCTGGAGAGGGGGCGGGGCTTATATCCATGTAAATACTGTGGTGGAAACCAACTACGACAACATTAACCTATTTTACCGTGGTGTAATTGTAATACATGTTTCAAAATGATGCCGAAGTAACTAAATACTGACAACGGTTATTAAAAACCATGCTTTGACAAGTGTGCAGAAAAGACGGCAGGCGAAACACTTTTTAAATGCGTATTCTCTGAATGGAGTAGTGTTAAGTCAAGAATTGCGATTTCGATTATTTTTCGATACTTTTCTTAAAAAAAGGGAAACAGTCTTAAATGTAATTATTGTGCTTTATTTCACACCATAACCATAACACAAACTTTTAAACAATGAGAACAATAAATAAAATAAATGACTAGAATTTGTATTAAATAAAATTAAGCATCATCTCAAACAACTTTTTTGTTTTTCGCTTCTGGCGTCTTTGTTGTCAACAAGCCGAGGCGCAGCGGCAGTTGCACTCCCACTTGCAGCCATGCTTCTCGCTTTCTCACATGCTCTGGCAGCTAGCGCGTGCACGAGAGAGGGGAGGCACTTAGAGCGAGCTTGAGAGGGGAGGGACTGCAGGCAGGGTTGCAGTGCAGGGAGTGGAAGCAGAGCGCTGAACACACACGCGCTTTCTCACCGGAGTACTTTTCCCCGTCATTCTTAAAGTACCGATACTAATGAAACGGAGGAATCGTAACGTTTTTAACGGCAGAGTATCGCGGTACTTTTCAAGTATCGGTACACCGTGCAACACTAGAATGGAGCGATCTCCATTTGATCAGATCAGGCTAAACTAACCTGTATCTGCTCCATCCAAACTCACAACAACGTCCTATAGACAGAATTAAAGCAGCGACTGTATTCTCCATGACACAGACAGTCTGTGGTTTGTACATGTTTAACTTTTGTCCAGTTTCTGAACAGATATGAGGAGCTGAGAGGGGTTGATTAAAGAGACTCACTCTCTCACACACACACACACACACACTTTTGCATTTCAAAGTATTGGATGTTGGAGCTTCACTGTGCACTGCTGAATGATTTAAGTGCAGAGTTTGACCCTTGAAGGCTGTTTCTTCTGCTCTGAAATGGAATATATTTGTTACATATTAATAGAATTTTTCATTTTATTTTGGATTTGTGAATGTGAAAAATGTGTGAAAGTTGTTGATGGAAAAAATACCAAACACTAATTATTCAAAGTAGAGTATTTTATTTTATAAACGGTAATACTAAGGAGGCATAGGCCTAAAGATGATATAATGTTTGACATTATTGATATTAGAAAAGGGATTTGTTTTCCATGTCATTCCTGTGTTTTTCTTATAGAAAGTGAAGTTATTTATTTGTAAGCTCCAAATCCAAAGGTTTCCCTCAATGGCCTTTGTGTCCTGGCATGTGGCCTTTGCGCACTAAACAAATGTGTGACACCAAAGGCCAAATGGCCTTGCCCCTAAAATGACGAAAATCCAAGCCTGGTCTGCACAGACGGCGCGAGGGCTATGACTGGCCGCCACAGCGGAGTAGCAGCTCGGATCCAAGAGGTTGCACCGGAGATGCGATGGACACACTGCAGCATCTACCGGGAGGCACTGGCAGTGAAGAAGATGCCCGATGGCTTGAAGTCTCTGCTTTGAAGAGTGTGAACTTCACAAAGGACCGACCGATGCAGTCTCCCCTATTCCAAGTGCTCTGTGATGAGATGGGCAGCGAGCATGTCCAACTTCTGCTCCATACAGAAGTAAGATGGCTATCAAGAGGGAAAGTGCTTTCAAGGCTTTTTGAATTGCACAGAGAAGTCCAAGTCTTCTTACAGGACAAAAACTTCCCCTTATCAGATGTGTTTGATGATAGAGTGTGGCTCAGCCAGTTGGCATACTTGTCAGACATGTTCTCCCGTTTAAACGACCTGAATTTGGGACTACAGGGAGTCTCCATCAATGTGTTTGATGTGCAGGACAAAATCAACAATGCTGAAAAAGTTAGAGTTATTCGAAATCAAAGTCAAGGCAGGTGATGTTTCAGCTTTCCCTGCTTTAGAGAGTTTCTGTCTGAGAACGAGCTGACCCTTGATGAAGGAGTGAGGGACAACATGGTTGCACACCTTGTCTCGCTCAGACGACAGGTCCGCCAGTATTTCCCAGTGATGACCGAAGACAACAGCTGGATGAGAAGCCTGTTCAGCATGGAAGCCTCTGGACTGCCAAATAACTGCGGTTCCGAGAGTTTAATAGAGTTGTCTTGTGATGAAACACGAAAGCCTGCTTTCAGAAAGCAGGCTTTAGTGGACTTTTGGATAAAGCAACACAGAGAATACCCCGCCCTGTCTGACAAAGCTGTGCACTTTGTTATTCTTTTGTTCTGTTCTCTTTTGTGAGTGAGTGATGAGTGAGAGAGACTGCCCTTTGTACATGTAGCTGTGGCTGACAATAAATAATGTGATTATGAATAAATGTGCCTCCGAGTCCAGCATGAACTGTGCATGGACTGCCTTTAAACATTGGTCATATGGTGGTACTTGAGCCAACTATTTCTATTTCTCAGGTGGTACTTGGTGTACCTACCTGATTTACTGTGTAACACAAGTCACTGGTCATTATTCCTCTATAATACATGTTTATTTATATCAATTTCTCTTTATATTACAGATGCCACCCCCAATTACTATTGCATGTTCAAGTCACCACCCTGGAGAGTCAATAAAGTTAGAACAGTCAGTGGACAGCCGTTCTTCCTTGCTGTCAATCACCGTCACCTTCGTACAGAGGACAGGACAATCTAGATGCAGCACGACCCGTATATTTTCGCACGCCGTGTTCTCAACACTACTATTACAGTATATACAGTAAAACATCGGCAAAATTGGTACTCTAAACATCGGCAGACATTTTGTTAATTGATGCATCCCTACTAACCGTTAACAACGAGTCTAAAGTGTTAATACATTTCAGGATGGAGCTGCCCTCCACTTCCAGCGGCTCAGGAACAAAGCCCTCAGGATTATCAAAGACCCCCATCACCCCAGCCACAAACTGTTCTGTCTGCTGCCGTCTGGCAGGCGGTACCGCAGCACCCAGACTAAAACCACCAGACTCAGGGACAGTTTCACCCCACAGGCCATAAGACGAGTTAACACCCGACCTTGCACTATTCTTATTTTTTGGCAATTTTATTCTTATGAAAATGTATGTCATGTTATTGTACTGTTGAGGAACCTGTGACCTACGTTTGCATAGCATAACTACACCGTAGTTGTGAATATGATATGACAATATCACCAAGGGAGGTCCTGTGTGGGTGGCAGCTCCTTCACCAGCAGACCAAGTCCTCCAGAATTGTCCTAATCACACAGTAAATGAGAAAAATAATAATAATCTAATTATAAATAGGTTGTCAAAATTATGATTGCAAAATGTAACTCAGCATTACAGACAAAACCATATTTAAAATGACGTACTGTTTTAGTTTTGAAAAAAGAGACGTGACAGTCACAGCTAGCATCCCTTTGACAGCACTCCACAAACTTAAATCAAGCAAAGGACTTCTATCCATTTCTGATGGTCTTATTATTATGGGATAAGGATACATATGGTCATTTAACCTTAATGGTCCCGTATTATACTATATTTGAACAATATATTATAGGGCCATATCTATACAAAACATGTCTCAAAACACCAAACAGATCCCCCATTGCCTGACTGGAGACTGTAAGGCTACAAAAACCCAAACATGTCCTTAATGTTACTCAAGGCAAATACATGTAATATAACTGTTAGACTGCAGCTAACTGTTGGGCTACAAACCCCTCATACTGTGAGTGAATAACAACAAAGGGGAGACAATAATTATGGTATTAGGCCATGCAAATACAGGGTCAACTAAGTGATACAATAAGTGTTGTATAATATATGTTCTTGAATAATGTAATTTCATAAATAGTTGTTAATGTAATCATTACATTTTCTTCTTATTCAGTTCCACTATCAGATGATGATGATGCTGATGGTGGTGATGTCCCTGAGGGAGAGATGCAGGCAGACCTCAGTGCTAGGACAGAACTGGCAGGTACAGAGGAATGTTTCAATAGGCTATGATTATGAAAACACTGAACAAAACCAAAGGAAAAGTAATGACAACAGTATAAGCAAGCTATGTTCATGTTCTCTCAATAAGTTACTATATATTTATTGATAAGAGTTTAATCCATATGCTGATTCTTATTCAGTACCAGCAGATGCCGAGAAGGTTGAAAAGACAAGTCAAGATTCAGGGTCCAGCCCAAGGGAAATTGCAACTGAGGAGAAAGACAGCGAAAGAGACGCACAGGAAGTTGACACAGAGAGGCCTTTTGATTATTTTGCTCGCCCTCAGCCAACCACCCACAACAAACTTCCAAGAAAGCCATTCCCAAAGTGTTCCGCAGCAAGGATGGGACAAATAGGAAATGGTTAACTTACTGTGAATCATCGCACTCTCTATATTGCTCGCTCTGTCTCATGTTTGCCAGGCCTGCCAGTGATAATGCTTTTGTGAAAGGAGGCATGGAAGCATGTTCACCAAAGAATTGAAGAGCATGAAAGAAGCGGGTTGCATCGAGATAGGAAATATGCATCTGCACATTTCCTGAGAGCAAGCAGAGCTGATATCAGTAGCCAAAGTGCACCAGATTGATGCATTTAACTACAAAATAAAAATCTTCCCGGGGGAGCATGTCCCCGGACTCTAGGGCTGTACCCGAATATTCGGTCGTTGGCTTACTATTCGGGTTTCAATTTCGTTATTCATACATGTTCACATGGATAGGCTCCCAAATACATATGCACACTTCTTGTTAACAATATCCTATGTCCATATGTTTCTGTTTGGGTAGTAGATTTATACACTACACACATTACGGATTAAACTGATACCACAAACTCTCTTTAAATACATACACTGTAATTGTAAATAATCATGTGTGGTGTCCTTGTTTTGTCCGTCCTTGAGCCAGGGCTCTTTTGTAAGCAGGTTATTCTTGGTTTTAGAATGAATTCAGTAATGGTGTGTAACAGAAATAATACATCATTGGATAGTGTTTCTCAAATGAAGGGGGAATAATGAAATAAAGTCATGTATCAAGACTCAGTGCGAGTTATTACTTTCTTCCTTTACTTGGCATTCTTCAACAATACACAGACATTGCAGCACATCGTTTCACGTCTTTGTTCAGCCTTTTCTCAGCAGTAGAGTAATGTGTTGTGAACCTTTGTTTCCTCCTGACAGAAGCACTCACTTAAAGATATGCTCATTCTTGTGGCCAAAGGGGGGAAACAACTCTTGTGTTCAGATGTATGCTTGAGTGCAGCAAAATGTAGCTCAGTGACTATTTTGTCAACTAAACTTCATAAAACAATACATATTTAAGCAAACGGGACGTTATAATCTCCGCACATTAACTCTATATTTGCCTCTGCCATGGTGCCGAAACGAAACGAAATAAACAATATAGGGGTTGCTTCTTCTCTGAACTTCTATGCATACTGCATCCCTCCATATCAAATAAACCATAAACAAATACATAAAGTCGTGTTCACTGCAGCGATCTATTTCACACACTATACTATATGAAAACGTGGTGATATACAGGGCCGTTTTCTCCTGGAGACCAAGGGAAGACAGGCTTCTCCTGTTTTTTCAGCCTTTGTTATCATTTTGATAATTAAAAATATATATTCTTGTCTGTGGTTGTTTTGGCGTTCAGGGCATACAAGAGGTGTAACATTATTTAATACCAAAACTATATTGAAATAGAGTCTAGCTTGAAGAGCAACTAAGTAGCTGTAACATTACTGGGTTATTTGGTGATAACTAAGAAACTTCAGACGCAGACGTCACGTAGCTTCTCAGACGAGAGGGGTGGCAACGAGTGTCACGTTACTTCTCTCGCGGCATAGTTCACGGCATGGTAGGCGACTATCAACACGATTGGCTGCTCAGTTAGTTCAGTCTTTGGCACAAAGCACACCTCATAGTTCACCTTCCTACCAGACATGAATGTCTACGTCTCCGGTATAACAATAAACGTTGAATATAGCACGTCGTAGTCTGGAGTATTGATTATACAGTACGAAAACAAAACACACAATACTCACAATCAGTTATTAAAGTAAGTTAAACCCAATACTCACATGTATCCGTTATTAAAGTAAGTTAAACCCAATACTCACATGTATCAGTTATTAAAGTAAGTTAAACCCGATACTCACATGTATCAGTTACTCCTGACGTGCTGCTTTCTCTCTGAGACCGGACCGACATTTTCTTTGTTTCCTCGTCATCGGCGCGCATTGCATCCTGGGATACGGTGGGCAGTGAGGAAGAGGGTTATGGCTAGAAAGGATCCGTCTTGTGTAAAACTCTCGGGAGAGTTTGCAAGTCACGTGGCTGAATGTTTACGTTTGGCAGGCAGCCTTTCAGTTACGATCGTTAACATCAGTGGGCCACAGCAAATGATGGTGAGAAGCTAAACTATCTATTAATAATGTCAATGACAGAGAGTGTTGTTGAAATAGGGAGTTAGCGGTCTTGTTGTTCAAAGAAGAATGACAACACTGTAGATCACCAACACTATGGTTTATTTTTTATTCACAGGCAAGTCAACGTTGTCGCCGTAAAAGTCCCAAGATAGCTCCTGGTGCAATAAAATGTTCCCTTTCAGTGTTTGACTATTATGTCTGATATTTCTCTGTTAATATTGCTGCTGCATTAATGTGTATGTTGCATCATGTTGCTGCTGTCGATGTGTTTCCGAGCCGCTCCGATTACAACGAGAGTTACAACGAGAACGTGACGTCATATTTACACAAGACGGATACTTTCTAGCCACAACTGAGGAAGAGGACTCTTCAAATCCGGGAAAAGAAGAAGGCCGCTTTCCAACCCGCCCCTCCCCCCTCTCTTCTGTCTGTCCCAGAATCAGAAGTCCTTTATTGGTCCCACAGAGGGACATTAACATGGTTACAGCAACAGTGGAGATAGATGCTGCTCCCAGACCGTAGGGGAGGACTCTCTGCAGTCTTCCCGGACTGAAGCACCAGGCTTCGGCTTCAATAACCCACTCTGAAATGAGGCAGACAGGCAGGCTGTTCCTTGGGAGGTCGCTGTGTTTCCTCAGGACTTTGTTATACAGCTAACTGGAGACAGACTGATCACTGCGGCTACTCCCGCTCTCTTCCGGACACACACGCGATCTGGTTCAGTTAGAAAGAGCGGGACCATCACTTCCGGTGCAGAGGACTTCAAAATAAAAGCGGCTATGATTTCCCCTCAGGAAATACCTAAACCTTTACAGACACGGAGCAGCGGAGAGAAACCGGTTTATTTCTCCTGAAACACCTTTATTCATATTATATGCATTCCCCCTCTTCCTATAGCCTATTTAATATAATATTCGTAAGAAGAGAAATGTGAAGAGAGAAAACCGTTGGTTGTATTGTGAAGGCCAGCACCGGAAGTTGTGTTTCAATTCAGGGTCTCCGTCAGCCCCCAGGAAGTGCGCCGGACTCTGAGGAAAATATTCGTTGTGCCATTGTCACTGGCCCTGTCTCAGGTCGACTATTTTCATTTCCTCGCTCCTCGGTCCTCGGTGTCACTACCCGATCCGTCCCCCCTGCCCGATCGGTACTGCGCATGTGCGAGATGGTCCGCCATATTGGACAACTCCGGACGGCAACCCAAGATGGACATTTGACACAGTGGCTTTTAGCAAAGCTCAAAAATAAAACTCGAGAGAGATGAGTTATTGTTATTACAACGTGACTTCACTATTATTTAACAACTCTTTTTATTGGGTTCTTTTATTTGGGGTTAAGTACATTGTCAGAATAAGTGAGAAATGGATTTAATTTCTGTTAGACAGCTATATGCCTTACATTTTTGCATACATTCACAGTAAATATGTATTCAGTATGACAGCTGTCTAACAGAAGTTCTAACCCAAGGGGCATTAAAACGTAAATTTTCGTTAAATAATACGGATAAATATGTGACGCTAACCAGCTAGCTGGACGTACTGCACTGTTGTTTACACTTATTTTCAATCAATCAATCAATTCAGAAGTTTATTAAAGTCATACAAAGATCTTGGCTCTGTTATAGATAAGTTATACTTTATATTACATAAACAGACCAAAGTGAAAACATTTAGACCGGTATAGCCTACAGTACGGTGGGATTTATAAAATGCTACTGTGTAGCTGCTGTTAGCTTTATTTATTTTTCTGACATGTTCCAATGTTTTACTGTTTATTAAACTTTGGGACAACATTACACCCTTTGTATTCAGCTCATGCTGCTTTGAGGTAGGGCTAAAAGAAAAGCCTATTTTAAATATTTCCACCAGATTTGATCATCTTTTATTTAGGTTAAAGTTTATTTAATTTATCCTGATCTCATAATAATAAGACAATCAAAAATAGACAGCAGCCTTTTGCTTGATGTTAGTTTGTGCTGTCAAAGGGATGCACGTGTGACTGTCATTTCGTCTCAGTACATCATTTTAAATGATCCCTTAAGGATTGTTTGTCTGAAATGCTTAGTTACATTTTGCAATAATACTTTTGCAACCCTGTGTTTAATATGATTAATTCACTTTTTTCTTTTTCTCTTGTTTTTCCCGAAGGATACAACCCCTGAATTGAGACACGGCCTATGACTGTCACTGTGGCCGTGTCTCAATTCAGGGGCTGCACCCTTCGGAGTACGCAGCCTACACCGTCCACGGAGGACCCAGCTCACGTAGACCGGGTAGGCTGGACCGAGCGGCCTATACGAAATGAGACGGTCTAGCCTACGGAGGGCTTCGTATTTACGTCACGTGATACGCGCTGTTCGGTTGCGTTGCTCCAGCAGCCTGCTAGCAAATTAGCTTACAAGCTAACTCAACTGAAAAGGATCCAGAAACTTTACTTTTTACATTTTTTTGGAGATCACCGTCGGCGATGAATTAAAGAGGACCATGGTCAGGTAAATACGATGAAGCTGTTCCTCTAGCCCCCAGTAATGTTACTTACTGTTAATTATATATAGCTGATGTAATTTAATCATATTATTTCATATTTAAAATAAGTCTTAATTTTTCTGTACTAATAAAACAATATGTTTTTAAAGGAACAAAAGCATGTTGTATAGATTGATTCTTAACAATAGTAGTGTTCTAATCTTAATAGCTGTGATTATAACAGTTTATATTCTCCTTCTTCCCCTAAACATGCCCAGATGATGTCCCACTGACCCCAGGTCAGCACCTCCAGCAGCACCGTGCCCCCCCGCTCTGCTGAAATACACTATTAAACATTTTCTATGACCTTTTTTTTGTATTAATAAAATTAAACTGAAGACAGTTGAATGACCTAGAGATACCCTATTATTCCACTGCTTATGTACACATGTTGTAAATATGGTTAAAACCTCAGTAAATGAAATAAACAATGTTTTTAACAATTACAATTTAATATTGTATTTTGATCTTATCACAAAGTAGAGGTAAGAATGTATCCATCCTCTCTCTGCAGCTTCCTGTCTTCTATTATTATAACTTCCATCATTGAGACAGAGGAAATCAATCATGTTATTTAACATCACCAGCAGCAACACAAATATCAGCAAAAGTGTGTTTATGGAGTTGTTTATTTGTATTATATGTGCAGCAAGTATATAGAAGCAGCTGTTTGGGGAATCAGACAGACTCAAGCTATAATCGTTAGATATCTATTAAAAGAAAGGACACATACAAAATTAAATTCTGAAAGTAAGACACAAGTCTGTAGGACGGCAGTAAGCAGAGGTCTGGGTGGAGGATGCTCCTGATCGCCGTTTTGCTTTCTCCAGCACCTCGGGGGGTCCAGGTGGATGGCAGCTCTGTCCTGATGATCCGCTGGGGTTAGGGGTCCTTCTCCAGCACCTCGGGGGGTCCAGGTGGATGGAGCTCTGTCCTGATGATCCGCTGGGGTTAGGGGTCCTTTTCCAGCACCTCGGGGGGTCCAGCTGGATGGAGCTCTGTCCTGATGATCCGCTGGGGTTAGGGGTCCTTCTCCAGCACCTCGGGGGGTCCAGGTGGATGGAGCTCTGTCCTGATGATCCGCTGGGGTTAGGGGTCCTTTTCCAGCACCTCGGGGGGTCCAGCTGGATGGCAGCTCTGTCCTGATGATCCGCTGGGGTTAGGAGTCCTTCTCCAGCACCTCGGGGGGTCCAGCTGGATGCAGCTCTGTCCTGAGGATCCGCTGTGCACTTTTCAGATTAGGGGTCCTTCTCCAGCAGATCCATATCTCCAGAAGTTTCCTAATTACAGATAAAAACAAGAGAAAAATAAAAAAGTGAATTAATCATATTAGACACAGGGTTGCAGAAGTATTATTGCAAAATGTAACTCTAAGCATTTCAGACAAACAATCCCTAAAGGATCATTTAAATGCACTGTTCTGGGTTTTTTTAAACTAAAGAGATGAAATGACAGTCACACCTGCATCCCTTTGACAGCACAAACTAACATCAAGCTAAAGGCTGCTGTCTATTTGTGATTGTCTTATTATTATGGGATCAGGATAAATTAAATAAACTTTAACCTAAATAAAAGATGATCAAATCTGGTGGAAATATTTAAAATAGGCTTTTCTTTTAGCCCTACCTCAAAGCAGCATGAGCTGAATACAAAGGGTGTAATTTTGTCCCAAAGTTTAATAAACAGTAAAACATTGGAACATGTCAGAAAAATAAATAAAGCTAACAGCAGCTACACGTCAGGGTAGCGTTTTATAAATCCCACCGTACTGTAGGCTATATCGGTCTAAATGTTTTCACTTTGGTCTGTTTATGTAATATAAAGTATAACTTATCTATAACAGAGCCAAGATCTCTGTATGACTTTAGTAAACTTCTGAATTGAATAAAAAATAAGTGTAAACAACAGTGCAGTACGTCCAGCTAGCTAGTTAGCGTCACATATGTATCCGTTGTAGTGCCAGGAAAAGGGAGTCGGAGGCGGTGTATTAAGAACAGAGTTCCAATCTTTATTAGCCATTAATAACAGAGAGGTTATCACTAGGGATGTCCCGATCACATTTTTTTGCTCCCGATCCGATTCCGATCATTTGATCTTGACAATCTGCCGATACCGATTTTTCCCGATCCGATCTTTATGCAATGCATTAAGAGAAAAAAAAGGTAACCGATAACGGCTGGTCATCCAACGCGATGAGTTCAGCTATCTTGGCTGTTATTTGTTTGGCCTTTTCACTGTTCTGGGGCAGTTTCTCTTTCCTTTTAAAAGTCTCTGAAAGTGTCGGTTGTTTCAGTGCCGTTGCCTGAGTGGCCGCTGTGTACTCGTCCTGTTGTTGTTGGTGTTGGTTTCTCAGGTGGCGTATTAGATTGGTCGTGTTGAACGTAGCTCTGTTCTTTCCACCACGCGGAACCTCCGCCTTGCAAACATTGCATCTGGCTGTTACACTGCCTTCGCTTTCAATTTTATAATACTTCCAAACTCCTGACATTTTCTCTGTCCAGAGTCCCGAGTCACCAGCTGAACGTAGCCTCTCGTTAGCTTACTGCTAGACACTGCGCGCCCACTCTGTTGCCAGCTTTGAGAGAAATAAGCAACCAGGTCTGAAAACAAGCCCAAAAGAAGCAACACATACATGATGTTGTGTCATTTCAAACCAAAACTAAGGCCTCAGGATGACTTTAAGACGTGAACAAAAAAAAAAGTAAAAAAAAAAAAAAAAAAAAATCCCGATCCCCGATTTTTTTTCTCCCGATCCCGATCTTTTGAAAATCACGTGATCGGCTCCGATCCCCGATCACGTGATCGGATCGGGACATCTCTAGTTATCACATCAACTGCTCTGCTTGACGAGCTCGCAGGAATGGAAGCTAACGCTACAGGTGTTCCCACTAAAAGGTCCGTGTGGCAACACAATACGAGAGGTGAATTATGTCCAATAACGTGTCCACACCGTATTATTTAACGAAAATGTACGTTTTAATGCCCCTTGGGTTTGACGTGTGTGACGTTAGTTAATTTAAAGTAAGTTAAAACCCAATACTCACATTTATTAGTGATTCCTCCGCTCGCTGCTGCTTTTAAATCCACTCTGCTGGGGAGACCGGAAGCCATTTAATTTGAAAAAAACTCCCTCTTCCCTGCGCGCATTGCACCCTGGGATATGGTAGGCCGCGGGGTGTACATCAGATGTATCCTTCAAATTGGGGAAAAGTAGACTGCATTCGTGGGCCGCATTCAGAGGAGTCTCGTCTTTTTTTAAAATTGGGACAGCCTTCTTTCGGCGGAAGTGACGTAAGCGGTCTGCGAATGCACCCTTCGAAGTATGCAACCCCTGAATTGAGACACGGCCTCTCACTACCCGATCCGTACCAAGCCCCCAGGAAGTGCGCCGGACTCAGATGAAAATATTCGTGCTGACCAAACGGCGGTACTACACTTCCGTTTGGTTGCCAGGCCCGGAAACACTTTTTCCCATTGACTTACATGGGGAAAGAGTGGTCTGTAAATCGTTGGATAATTTTTTTTAAACTAAATAAACTACCCAGTATGAACACTTGTATAGCCCTTATTAAAAACATTCGTTCCTCAAGTTGTAATAATGTGCTAATAACGTTATTCTGAGAGTTATTTCCCTCTGCATTATGAACGCGCATCTAACCCACGGGACCGCGCCGCCCGGCACGTTCATGTTACGCGTTCAGCATGGTCCCGACCAATCAGAGCACACTGTGCTCACAGGGAGGGTGGGGGCTGGAGCTATTGGAGCTACAACGAGCCGTTAAAGGCAGAGAGTGAAATTCAGTGAATACACGTAGTTTACAGAGATGCTGTTTGAGAAACCAATGTGAGTTGCGTTTATCTTTACCCATGGAGGCACAATAAGAACGGACCCATATCGTCTTACTGCCATCCCACGGAGCTGTAATAATGGATATATTGCACATGTTTGCTGTAATTCATTATTATACTACATGGGCTGTATGATTAAATCTTGTACCATAAATGTTGTATTAAATAAAGTTAATATTACCGACGTTATTAACGTCCCTGTAGCTTCGTATTGAACTAAGAAGCTTATTGCACTGTATATATATATTATATATATATATATATATATATATATATATATATATATATAATATATATATATATATATATATATATATATATATATATAATATATATATATATATATATATATATATATATATATATATATATATATATATATATATATATTAGGGCTGTCAGTCGATTAAAATAGTTAATCGCGATTAATCGCACATTTTTGATCTGTTCTAAATGTAACTTAGAGGAATATTTTTCAAGTTTTTAATACTCTTATCAACATATGAGAGGACAAATATGCTTTATGCTAATGTTTATTATCATTTGAACAAAGACAAATATTCTCATGAATATTAAACACAACAACCTCTGAACATTACAAATATTCGCCTCAATTCAACCTGGAACCTTTCTCATTCAATAATACAATACAAAGTGTGTGTGTGTGTGTGTGTGTGTGTGTGTGTGTGTGTGTGTGTGTGTGTGTGTGTGTGTGTGTGTGTGTGTGTGTGTGTGTGTGTGTGTGTGTGTGTGTGTTCGTTGGTTGGAGCTATGTGTAACTCAAGGCATATGCTCGAACGGGAGCTGCCTGTTGCGCGCACTATCCGTGCTGAGTGTGCTGACTGTTCGTACAATGTCCCACTGTCTGGCTTCCTGCATAAAGTCAAGTGCTCGGCGCAGTTGTCGGCGAAATGTCGCTCCTCTGTTTTCATTTAAACAGCTCCTTATATCCATTAGCGCAGCTAGCTAGCACCAGATGCTAACAACAACAATGCACGTAAGGTCTCTCTCTCGCTCGCTCGGGCCACACATACACACACCCTCCCGGTCCTCCCGATGGCCAGTCGGTGCCTGCCGGTGAGCGTGGAAGTGTGGTCTGCCGCAAGCAGGCAGCAGGAGCGGGGCTGTCAGCATCAGCTTGTAGATGGTATTTTAAACTCGATGCGCTCTGAATCTACGGGGCGGCCGAGGAAAAAAATACACATGTGTTAATCGCGTTAAAATAATTAGTGGCGTTAATTTTTTTTTGCGTTAACGCGTTATTATATTATATATATATATATATACAGTGCAATAATTATTTCATGCTAAATAAAGCTCTGTTGGATATCACTAGATCCTGTTACAGGGTAATATAAGTACATAACGATTGATGTGTACATTAGCATAATTACTAGCTAGCCGCTAGCTGCTAACTGCCGCCTCGTTAATATCAAATCCATCATAATAACAAATCATTACCATGCTGTCATGAACGCGCGGTGCTGTAATTTACGTGTACGCAAATTGACGTGCTTGATGTGAACGAGCATTGTGGTGAAAGTTGCGCATGCGTTATGAGCGCACATACGGGTACTTCTCAGGCATGCTGGGTAATCTGTGACGTTTCACTCTCTCAAAAGTTGGGCCATTTTATCATCATGCGCTAATGAGCAACTCCCATAGGAATGAATGAGGCCCCGCCTCCCACGCTGTATCCAGTTCTTATTATACATCCATGATCCGTACCCCTGCCCGATCTGTACTGCGCATGTGCGAGATGTTCCGCCATATTGGACAACTCCGGACGGCAACCCAGGAAGGACACTTGACACAGTGGCTTTTGGCAAAGCTGAAAAATAAAACGAGAGAGATGAGTTATTGTTATTACAACGTGACTTCAGTATTATTTAACAACTCTTTTTATTGGGTTATTTTATTTGGGGTTAAGTACATTGTCAGAATAAGTGAGAAATGGATTTAACTTCTGTTAGACAGCCATATGCCATACATTTTTGCATACATTCACAGTAAATATTTATTCAGTATGATAGCTGTCTAACAGAAGTTAAATTCATTTCTCACTTATTCTGACACTACATATCCAACACACTACAGAACATACCCAACACACTACAGAACATATCCAACACACTACAGAACATATCCAATACACTACAGAACATATCCAACACACTACAGAACATATCCAACACACTACAGAACATACCCAACACACTACAGAACATATCCAACACACTACAGAACATATCCAACACACTACAGAACATATCCAACACACTATAGAACATATCCAACACACTACAGAACATATCCAACACACTACAGAACATATCCAACACACTACAGAACATATCCAACACACTACAGAACATATCCAACACACTATAGAACATATCCAACACACTACAGAACATATCCAACACACTACAGAACATATCCAACACACGACAGAACATATCCAACACACTATAGAACATATCCAACACACTACAGAACATATCCAACACACTACAGAACATATCCAACACACTACAGAACATATCCAACACACTACAGAACATATCCAACACACTACAGAACATATCCAACACACTACAGAACATATCCAACACACTATAGAACATATCCAACACACTATAGAACATATCCAACACACTACAGAACATATCCAACACACTATAGAACATATCCAACACACTATAGAACATATCCAACACACTACAGAACATATCCAACACACTATAGAACATATCCAACACACTACAGAACATATCCAACACACTATAGAACATATCCAACACACTACAGAACATATCCAACACACTATAGAACATATCCAACACACTACAGAACATATCCAACACACTACAGAACATATCCAACACACTACAGAACATATCCAACATACTATGTAATGCAGTGGTGAGCCGTGACTTTTATACCTAGGCCCTCTGACCCCGCCCTTCCCTTGAAAAAAAAGAAGAGTTATTACGTCACAGCGTATACTTCAGCGGAATATCAAAACAGCGGCCCGGGGTGCAAAACGCATCAATGACAGCGACCCTCTACCACATAAAACAACATCATTTATATAAACACCTATCATGACAGGGCACCCACAGCCAAGTAACAATTACAAATGAATTAAGTCGGCACGGCGGCCCACATTGAAAACGACTTAGGCCTACCTTTGATGATCAAATCACTGAAACACAAAGTCCATCCTCCTGTCCTTTTGGATGAAGCACTTGATGGCGGGTCATGCAGCTGATCCTTTGCCACTCCAGTTTATCATTGGAACTCAATCTTGAAAATGACTCGGTTAATAATTTCGCAACGATGTCATCACTATCACTGAAGTGAGCCATCATGAACGAACTTATGCTAATTATAAATATATCGATCATAAATCTATCATATTGCGGTTTACATCAGCGACCGTAAGGTGAAAACGGCTGCAGAGGCTGCTGCTCTGGCAGATGATTATGTGCTAACACACAGGGGCGGTCGCGACTTCAGGGTCCAGGATGAAGGGGATATGTATCGTGCAGGGAGATGGGAAGAGAAAGCTAATCCGCACTGGGGTGAGCGTGAGGTGCGAGGTCAGCCACAGGGTGATTCGAAAATCTATCATTACTGCAGGGAGAGAGGGCACTGGAAAGCTGACTGTCCAAAAGCTAAGGCTAGCAGGGGGAACTGTGTAGGCCAGTTTAACTCTGCTGCTTGTGCTGTGTCTGTGGTGCCGTTACCTGTCATCTCTCCCTGTCAGCAGATTAATGAGCCATCCGGGTGGAAGGACCCAGTGTTTTCTGCATTTGTGTCAACCGGATACGTGTCATTGGTGGGAAGTGATATCAGCGTGCCGGTAAAGATTTTGAGAGACACTGCATCGTATGACTCATATATTCTGAGCTCTGTGTTACCGTTTTCGGACAAATCTGGAACTGGGGATTTTGTCCGGATGCGAGGTATGGGAATGAATATTGTGCCCGTTCCTCTGCATTCTGTTGTGCTTAACTCAGGTCTGGTGCAAGGTGAGGTCGCCATGGGGGTCCGTCCTGTAATGCCAATTGGTGGTGTGGATGTTATCCTGGGTAACGGCCTGACTGGCAGCCGTGTGTGGGCTGAGGGTCCACCGCCTACTATGCAGTCCACTTCACCCACTGTGATTGTTAAGGCAGAGGAGAATGCCAAGTGCTCTCCTGCAGTGTTGGTGGCTTGCTCTGTGACCCGGGCTGTGAGCCGTGCACAGGAGGGATCTGAGCAGGGTGAAGAGGTCAGTGAGAGAGATTCTGTGGTTATTCCTGACTGGTTGTTGTCGGTATCCCGCAGTGAGTTGGCGATGGAGCAGAAAGCGGATGTCTCCCTCAGTCCGTTTTTTGAGGCGGTTCTCTCCACAGAGGTTGTCAGCTGCATGGGGGATTGCTGGTCAGAAAGTGGTGGTCACGTGGGAAAGGCTTCATTGGTGGGCCAATGTATCAGATTGTGGTTCCTGTCAGGTTTCGCGAGGAGGTCCTCAGAAAAGCGCATGGGCAGTCGGGACATCTGAGTGTCCGTAAAACATGTCGTTACCTGTTGCGGTATTTCTTTTGGCCTGGTTTGAGGAGAGATGTGTCTCGGCATGTTGGATCATGTCACGCGTGTCGGACGGGTGGGCCTGTTCGGCAGCGACTTGGGGTTCAGGTCTTGGGTTTGTTGGCGGGGGCTAGGTTGCAGTTTCTGGGGGGACATTCCGGGTCTTTCCAGGTGCTGGGTCAAGGGACTGGCCAGAGTGGTTTTCTGTCCGCGCCGGAATATCGGAGATGGGCTCCTAGCTATTCGGGTACTTAGAGGAACTCCTTTCTTATGGGGGGGAGTGTGACGAACCCTCCACACCACGTGGGGTGTCGTCTGGTTGTGTGTGTGTGTTTTGTGTGTGATTGCAGGTTCCAGCTGCAGCTGTCTGATGAGGCGCACCTGCCGGATGAGGCACACCTGGTGAAACAGGATATAGGAGGAGCTCGGCCGGTTACGTGGTCTCACTCCTTTGGGCACTCTCTCTGCGCCAGCTTCAGGGACTTGTTGCTGGTGTCCATTTAGTGTTGTGTTTAAACTAATAAACTATATATTCTTACCTCTCGTCTCGCCTCCCTGTTTTATGTTACAGCCCATGAGCCGGGTTGTAACAACCAACAGACCTGCACTCTGGGATCTTAATGCCCTAAAGCAGTGTTTCTCAAACTTTTTCATACCAAGGACCACTTAACCAATAAAAAAACACTCGCGGACCACCTAACTCCACAAATATCCAAAAACACATAGTTTTTTACAAATCGCCTGAAAATGGTACAAACTAGTGGAAACATGTGTGATGAAGGTGTTTATCTGGGCTATATCATGCAAACAATAGTTAAACTTAAGCTCGCTCCATTGCGGAGATATTCCCGCGAGAGTGCGAAAAACTCAAATTAATTAATTAATTTCAAATGTGAAATTGTACCAATATACTCACGGACCACTAGGGGGCGCTCACGGACCACCAGTGGTCCGCGGACCACACTTTGAGAAGCACTGCCCTAGAGGGGCAATAGGAGATTAAAAGATCCTGTAGGTAGGATGGTCCCTGACCATTTAGCGCTTTCTATGTGAGTAAAAGTATTTTAAAATCAATCCTGGACTTAACTGGGAGCCAGTACAATGCTGCTAAAACAGGATTGATGTGGTCCATCTTTTTCGTTCCTGTTAAAACCCGTGCTGCAGCATTTTTGTATGAATTGAATGGTCTTTAATGATGAGTTTGGACAGCCTGATAAAAGGGAATTGCAATAATCCAGCCTGGAGGTGATAAAAGCATGGATTAGTGTTTCTGCATTGTTGTGATTTAGGATGTGCCTGATTTTTGCAATATTCCGTAGATGGAAGTAGGCAGTCCTTGAAATTTGCTTTATATGGAATTTAAAAGACAAATCCTCGTCAAAGGTAACACCAAGACTTGGTAATACAATTCGAAGAAATTATGTTGTTGGACAGTTCGTTCTGAAGGTGCTGGGGGCCTAGTATAATGACTTCTGTTTTGTCAGAGTTTAATAATAGAAAGTTGCAGGTCATCCATGTCTTTATGTCTGTGAGGCATTCTTGCAGTTTAACTAATGGAAATTGTACATCTGGTTTAATTGATAGATACAATTGTGTATCATCTGCATAACAATGAAAATTGATGGAGTTATTCCTTATGATATTGCCCAATGGTAGCATATATATGATGAACAGGATGGGTCCAAGTACAGACCCTTGCGTTACTCCATGACTGACTGTAGTTTGTAATGAGGATTCATCGTTCATCGACAGATACAAACTGAGACCGTTTTGATAGATATGACCTGAACCAGCTTAGTGCAGTTCCCCTTATACCTATCAAAAGCTCTATTCTTTGGTATATGTTATGGTCAATAGTGTCAAAGGCAGCACTCAGATCTAACAGAACCAGGATAGAGGCAAGTCCATTATCAGACGCACAAAGCAGTTCATAAAGTCATTAATACTGATGGATGTAGTGTTACAACCCGGCTCGTGGGCTGTAACATAAAGCAAAGCAGGGAGGCGAGACGAGAGGTAAGAATATATAGTTTATTGTTTAAACTAGGGCTGTCAAACGATTACAATTTTTAATCAGATTAATCACAGCTTAAAAATTAATTAATCATGATTAATCACCATTCGAACTATGTCCAAAATATGCCATTTCTTTATGTATATTGTTGTGGGAATGGAAAGATTAATGAAAGAAGGCGGATATATCCATTTAACATACAGTATGTATGTTTATTATAACATTGTTCTGTGTGTCAAAATGAAAGACAGCCCACACACCTATCAATCATCAAACCGTGGGGTCTTATTTCATTACGTGTTGATTTCTATCAACACGTAATGTTGTATATAGAGGTGTAGGCTACTACCGCAAAAGTATTCTCCGTCGGGACTTCCTGCAACAACACCACGCCGTTATCTTGATTCTGATTGGCCAGAAGACATTATCAAAGATGTTCTATTGAGAAGACGATCACTACGTGACAAAAGTTTTCAAAACCGTTTCTAGTTTTCGGTATTTCCAGGCAAGTGGCTACTGAAATCAATCTTACTAACTACTGTCTGTGCAATTTACTCCGCGCGAGTTGGCGGACTTTATTTAGCTTACTTTAACATCATTTTTCATGGTGGGGCTAAGCCATTTCTTGGTATGGCTGTAGCCTACCCCAGCCATACCCTGGCGCTGCCACTGGTGGCATGTATGGGGCGGGCCATTCTGCGCATGCGTTAAATGCGTTAAATATTTTAATGCAATTAATAAAAATAAAAAATTACCGCCGTTAACGCGATAATTTTGACAGCATTAGTTTAAACACAACACTAAATGGACACCAGCAATAATTCCCCAAAACTGGCGCAGAGAAAAGTGCCCAGAGGAGTGAGCACGACGTATCCGGCTGGGCTCTTTTGAAGGCTTCCCGCCAGGTGTAGCTCATCAAGGCTTATGCAGCTTGTCAAACAGGTGCAGCTCGTCAGGCAAAGGAACCTGCAAACACAAACACACACAACCAGACGGCACCCCACATGGTGTGGAGGGGTCGTCACACTCCCCCCCATAAGAAAGGAGTTCCACTAGAACACCGTTAACTACCTAAATAGCTAGGAGTGAACCCGGAATGTCCCTCCAGAAACCGCAACCTAGCCCCCGGCAACAAACCCAATACCTGACCCCCAGGTCGCTGCCGAACAGGCCCAGCCGTCCGACACGCGTGACATGATCCAACATGCCGAGACACATCTCTCCTCAACCCAGGCCAAAAGAAATACCACAACAGGTAACCACATGTTTTACGGACACCCAGATGTCCCGTCTGCCCATGCGCTTTTCTGAGGACCTCCCCGCGAAACCTGACAGGAACCACAATCTGATACCCTGGCCCACCAATAAAGCCTTTCCCACGTGACCACCACTTTCTGACCAGCAATCCCCCATGCAGCTGACAACCCCTGGTGACACCATTTCCATCCTCGGCGGAGAGAACCGCCTCAAAAAAACGGACTGAGGGAGACATCCGCTTTCTGCTCCATCGCCAACTCACTGCGGGATACCGACAACAACAAGTCAGGAATAACCACAGAATCTCTCGCACTGACCACTTCACCCTGCTCAGATTCCTCCTGTGCACGGCTCACAGCCCGGGTCACAGAACAAGCCACAAACACTGCAGGAGAGCACTTGGCATTCTCTTCTGCCTTAACAATCACAGTAGGTGAAGATAACTTCATGGTAGGCGGTGGACCCTCAGCCCACACACGGCTGCCAGCCAGGCCGTTACCCAGGATAACATCCACACCACCAATTGGCATTACAGGACGGACCCCCATGGCGCCCTCACCCTGCACCAGACCGGAGTTAAGCACAACAGAATGCAGAGGAACGGGCACAACATTCCTTCCCATACCTCGCATCCGGACAAAATCCCCAGTTCCAGATTTGTCCGAAAATGGTAACACATAGCTCAGAATGTATGAGTCATACGATGCAGTGTCTCTCAAAATCTTTAGGGACACGCTGATATCACTTCCCACCAATGACACGTATCCGGTTGACACAAATGCAGAAAACACTGGGTCCTGCCACCGGCATGGCTCATTAATCTGCTGACAGGGAGAGATGTGCTGTGTCTGTGGCACCACAGACACAGCACAAGCAGCAGTTAAACTGGCCTACAGTTCCCCCTTTTAGCCTTAGCTTTTGGACAGTCAGCCTTCCAGTGCCCTCTCTCCCTGCAGTAATGACAGATTTCCGAATCACCCTGTGGCTGACCTCGCATCTCACGCTCACCCCAGTGCGGATAAGCTATCTCTTCCCATCTCCCTGCACGATACATACCCCCTTCATCCTGGACCCTGAAGTCGCGACCGCCCTTGTGCGTTAACACAGGGTTTCCCAACCTTTATTGTGCCAAGGACCGGCAGAAACATTAAAAAAATATCGCGGACCAGTTGTCAATTTTAACTGATTTTAATATTTACTCACCAGCAGCAGCAACAGAGGCTAATTGTATGTAACAGCCTGAACAAATACTAGAACAATATGCATCCAAAACATATTAACAACGTTTGAAAAATAACCGGTGTCGTTTTTGGGTTTTTCGGAAAAACGGAAAACCGGAAAACCAACGTTATTCAGTTTTTAAAACCAAAACGGGAAAACAGATAAATCAACGTTTTGGTTTTGTTTGTATGATTTACGGATAATCCAGTGAATGCTGGAAAAACGAGGAGAAGGCGCATTATGAAAGAGATGTCCGGTCGCCAGGGTGTGTGTGTGTGTGTGTGTGTGTGTGTGTGTGTGTGTGTGTGTGTGTGTGTGTGTGTGTGTGTGTGTGTGTGTGTGTGTGTGTGTGTGTGTGTGTGTGTGTGTGTGTGTGTGCGTGCGTGTGTGCGTGCGTGTGTGTGTGTCACTGGCATTTGTTTTCAGAAGATATTATGATGGTGACGTTCGTTCCGATGCACTCCGATAGCATTTAGCACTACATCGAGATTAAGATTAAACTAACTTCTTTTGGGAACACCCGCATATAGGCTACCTATGGAGTTAGCCAGATGTGTGTAAATTACTGTTCATGGTCATTTGAAAACAAATGCCGGTGTCGGACAGACACAAACACACCGAACACACAGAACTGAGCTGAGCAGAGCACATACACATCATGCGCCTTGGTGACTGGACATCTCCTTCATAAAACGAATAAAAGGGGGAGTAATCGGGCAGTTCGATGTGTGTAGAGATGTGTGTAGAGGTGTGTGTGGTTAACACGTAGCAGCCTGCAGTCACTCGCTGTTCTGATGAAGGTAAACACAACGAAGGCGGTGCGTAAAAAGGCACATCTTTACCCGCTGGTGCTGCACTTCTCAGAGGCGGAGTTACACGTCCCGCTGCCTCCTGATGCTACAGCCATTTCCTGAAGTGAAGGAGGTTTTCCTTCAATAAAACAGCTGCGGGCAGCAGATACCGTGAGAGTCCCGGACATGAATTCATAGATCAAGGCAGACTGGTTTACAGACTCTCCTGTTTTGCCAATCCGGTGCTTAAACAAATGGCTCTACACCCCTGTCCTTAAAATGAAGTCAGAGTTTGGAATATATCTCAAATAATGTATGCACTGCCATTTCCCCACATCAACATAACAGTCTGCAATTAAACGGTTGTCTCCTGTACGCTCCTCTTCCTACTTGGCGCACCGGTAACTTTCTCGTGCGCACGAGAGGCTGAGACCAGGCTCTCTCTCTAGGTCGTCCTCAGACGAGCCCTCCATCGTCGCTTCCAGTCATCCCGGTTCACCATACATCTGGCCAGTTCATTGGTACTTTGTGCTCCTGCGTAGTTCTTGAGTACGTCCACGTATGTTTGTGCGGGACGTCCTCGTGACCGATGCCCGTGTGTTGGTTCCCACAGCACCAATTTGCCGGCTGGCAGTTCTTGATGCCTTTGGCAATGTCCTGCTAGTCTCATTCTCCTGTCTGCAATTTTCTCGCTCACCCTTGGTATTCCCTCGTACAGGATGTTGTTGGTTAAATGTACACTCTTGCTGATGTTAAATACTGCTCGCAACATTCTGGTGTAGCATCCGTCTAGAGACTTTTGCAGGGTTGGCTTCAGGGTCCAGCATTCACTGCCATAGAGGAGAACAGACTCTACCGTTGCATAGAAGAAGCTGAGTTTGATTTGACGGGGGAGGTTGGAGTTCCATACACTGGTCATGCCGTTCAGGGCCCTCCATGCAAGTGCCTTCCTCACCTTAAGATCTTGCTCGGTTGAGTTGACCCATGAGCCCAGGTACTTGAAGTCCTTGACTTCTTTAAGCACAGTGCCTTCTGTTGTTGTCAGAGGTGGATGTTTCGGTAAGATGTAATAGGTAATAACCTCAGTTTTCTTGGCGTTTAGCCTCAGGCCAACCTTGGCACACTCTGACTCCACTCTGTTCAGGAGTTCCTGTGCTTGCTCCACGCTGTCGGAGAGCAGGCTGATGTCGTCCGCATAGTCCAGGTCTGTCAGGACTACTGTGGGGTGTCGTCTCGACCTCCTTGGTGTTAGAGTGAAGCAAAGATCCTGCTCTCGTCCACTGATGGCCTTCCTGAGCGCGTAACCCAGGACCATGATGAAGAGGAAGGGCGCCAGGGTGTCTTGCATTACCCCAGCCAGGATGTCAAACTCCTCGCTGTTGCCATCTGGGGTCACCACCCTGGCCCTTGCCTGTACATGGTCTCTATTGCCCGGAGTAGATTGGGAGGGACACCGTAGGCCTCAAGGATCTTCACCATTGTGCTTCTGTGGATCGAGTCAAATGCCTTTTTGAAGTCGATAAAACACAGTACAGCAGTCAGGTTATCCTTTTTCACCTCCTCGATCATTCTGCTTAGCGCCAAGATCTGGGCTGCGGTGGTTCTCCCCTCTCGAAAGCCATTCTGGTTCTCCCTCAGGTGAGGGTCGATGGCGTGCCGTATCCTGTTCAGATTCGGCTGAGCCACCGAATCCCTCGGAACATCATAAAAGCCATTTTCAACGGTTTTCTGGTGAAAGATTAACTAGGCTACTCGATGAAATAATATGATTGGTATAGGTGCGAAAATTAAACACTTTTTGAAAAAAATATTATGCTAAAATATTTTTATATATTTATAATTCTGCAAATATTACGATAAACTCACAGCTATTTCGCGGCCCGGCAGTAACACCTCCGCGGCCCGGTACCGGTCCGCGGACCGGGGGTTGGGAACCCCTGCGTTAACACATAATCATCTGCCAGAGCAGCAGCCTCTGCAGCAGTTTTCACCTTACGCTCGCTGATGTAAACCGTAATATGGCTGGGCACAGAATTTTTCAATTGCTCCAACACCATCAACTCACATAATGCGACCTACCTATCCACTTTCAAAGAGTTACACCACCTACCGAAAAAAGTCCGCTAAACTTCTCCCAGGACCTGAACTTCTGTCGATATGCCTCAGGTACTAACTCGTATGCCTTTAACACAGCAGTCTTAACAGTCAGATAAACCTTGCTCTCTGCCACCGTCAGAGCAGAGTAGGCTTCCTGGGCTTTACCTGTTAACACACACTGTAACAACAAGGTCCCCTCAGCGTCAGACCACTCTCTGGTCTCAGCTACACGTTCGAACAGGGAAAAAAAAGTATCTGGGTCTCGTTCACTAAACTGAGGCACTAACCGCAAATTACTGCCAACGTCAAATGGAGTAGCTCTACCAGGGAAATTAGAGGCCTGACCTGCACCACCAGCAGGAAAACCCAACCTCCGCTCCTCTAACTCAAGCTTTTTAATTTCTACTTCCCCCCTTATTTTTTCCACTGCCAGCTTCTCCATTTCTGTTTGCAACAGCAACAGTCTCTCCCTTTGCTCAAACGTCAGCCCTGCATCATGGCAGCCAGACACGTTGACACTGTCTCTGCTAGGATCAACAGTATGTTTTCCCCCTTTGAAAACACCGAACTCAAACAAATTTGCTCTAATAATCCCTCTTATGTTTTCCTTCATCCTCTTATCCCCAACATCCAAGCGGAAATGTTCAGCCACACAGATCAGCTGCTCACGTGAGAAGCCCTCCAGTAGATCCTCTGTAGGCGCTCTCACAAACTCCTCCACACTCTCCATCATGACAACACTGAGTGCACGCTCACGCTACTACACAGCCTACACGCTACCGTGGCCCGTCCCTCTAACTGCCTCACAGAACTAGCTAAACTCCACGCTAGTCTTCAGGTGCTAGTCATGGCGGGTACTTACGCACTAAATACCGTAAGCTCGGCGAAGCGACCGAAAAAACCGGCACCTCTACCCGCAGCCTCAGCGTGCTCCCGAGCTAATAGCTCTAACCACTTTCACACCACACTAATAGCCCCCCCTACGACCTCCAAGGGAGACCGTACTGAAACCTAACAGGGACGAGAGGTAAGAATATATAGTTTATTGTGTAAACACAACACTAAATGGACACCAGCAATAAGTCCCCGAAACTGGCGCAGAGAAAAGTGCCCAGAGGAGTGAGCACGACGTATCCGGCTGGGCTCTTTTGAAGGCTTCCCGCCAGGTGTAGCTCATCAAGGCATGCAGCTAGTCAAACAGGTGCAGCTCGTCAGGCAAAGGATCCTGCAAACACAAACACACACACACAACCAGACGGCACCCCACATGGTGTGGAGGGGTCGTCACAGTAGGAATAGAAGACTCAATAGAGCTGTGACTCTCGGTCAGCCTGGCTACTGTGCTAAAAAGAAACCTGGCATTGTTTTTATTTTTCTTCTATTAGGGAGGAATAATAAGCTGCTCTGGCAGTGTGTAGTGCCTTCTTATATTTGTTAAGTTTATCAAGCCAGAGTAACCGAAATTCTTCATGCTTGGTGGAGCGCCATTTCCTTTCAAGTTGCCTTGTCCTCTGCTTTATTATGCGTGTTTCATTGTTATGCCATGGAGCTAGTCTTCTTAGTTTAATTTTCTTAATTTTAAAAGGGGCAATAGAATCCAGTGTTATTTTTAGCGCCCCTGTAACACTATCAATCATATGATCTATTTGGGGGGCGTAAGGTTAGTAAAGGAGTCCTCCCTTGGACTGTGAGATGTTAATGAGCTAAGCACTGATGGAATTTTTTCCATAAATGTTGCTACAGCAGAATCTGATAGATTTATTTTGTAGGCATTCTTGTGCAGTGGCTTATAGTCTAATAACAGAACACCAAAAGTTAAGATGTAGTGATCAGATAAAACAGGGTTATGAGCACTGACTGATAGATGCTCAATTTGAATACCATATGTTAGAACAAGGTCGAAGGTGTGGTTGAAACAGTGGGTTGGTTGATGTACATTCTGTATAAAACCAATTGAATCTAATAATGACGTAAAAACAATATTGAGGCTATTATTTTCAACGCCAACATGAATATTAAAGTCACCCACAATAATGACTTTATCGGTTTTAAGGACTAAACTTGATAACAATTCTGAAAATTCAGATATGAATTCAGAAAAAGGACCTGGGGCCCGATACATTGTGACAATTAATATTGGCTGAATTGTTTTCCAAGTTGGGTGCAAAAGACTAAGAATCAGGCTTTCGAAAGAGTTATAGTTTTGTGTTAGATCCAGTATTTTGATTTGATAAGAAAGGCCACCTAATTGTGACGTCTGTAGTCAACGCACTATAAAGGACTACAATTCCCACGGCGCCTGTTCTAACGCCACAGTGATGGGCAACCTGTTGAGAGATGCCGTCGAGGAACAGTTTTTAACCGTACTCAATCGTACTCGTAACCGTACATACAAACCGTACAAGTACCCTTTAAGTTGTGAAGTTATAAGCATTATCAAGAAAGAAAGAATACCTAAGTTGTGTTGTTTTATTTGAGTTTTGCCTATTTGTTTTGAATATTGTAAAGGCCTATTTTTCTTTGTTGCATGTGCAAAAGTTTGTTATTTTATTTTTGAGCAAACACATCGCAACATCTTCTAAACCATCGGAGGCCAAGCAACACTTCAAACTGTGAGTAATTTAAGGAGAGAAACGAGTTAGAACTGTCTGTTTAAGGCGTCTAGTGGCTTGATGGAAAAACAAGGAAGGAAGCCACGACATTTTGTTTTGATTTTGTATTTATGAGAAGACTTGTGTCGTAGATGGCTGCGACTCTCGCAACATGAGTATTTATATGACTGGGTGGAGTGGCTTCATTTAGTGTCACATATTCTTCATGTCGCAACCAGGTTTCAGTGAGGCAACATACAGTAAGTCAATCTGATTGTCTGTTATTAAGTCATTAACTAATGCAGCCTTAGATGACAAAGATCTGATGTTTAACAGTCCACAATTAATTGTCTTGTTTTGTTGCATTAATGTACTTTTGGTGTTAACTTTTTTGAGGTTTTTGTGTAGAATTCCTCTTCTTTGTATTTGCCTCGTTGGCCACTGGGTAGAGCTGGCGAGCAGGATTGGGAGTGTCTGTGGCGGAAAAACAGAGATAATGCGTTCAGGGTCATTGACCGTTGTTGTGACTAGCGCTGGCGTGGCTGTAGGGGAAAGCGGACGATGGCAGGGTGCGCCAATCCCCAGGTCAGCAGACTGACCCCAGAAGAAGATGAGTTTGATGTGAATAGTCAGGCACGAGGATAGGACAGCACTCGCACTGTGTGTTGAATATTAGCGGACAACATCTGAGAACCTGCTCTGTTTGGATGCACGCCGTCGTTGTTAAAAAGAGACCGGCGATTCCGGAAAAGGTTAAAATTGTCAATAAACCCGATGTTCTGAGCTGTGCAGGTGGACTGCAGCCAGGTGTGAAGACTGAGCAGTCTGCTGAAGCGAGTGGTGCCGCAGTCTACAGTGGGAATCACCCTGAAATAAAAACAGACATTCCATGGTTCTTTAGGAAGTCAAAAAGGTGGTTAAAATCAGATTTGGTCAACTTGTAACGATCAACTATTTAAAATAGTTGTGTTAATTAAACGCACAAGGGGTTCTTGAATGAAATAATATTATAAAGGTAAACAGAAATAATAAACGGATAATCTGCTCCTTAAACCAAATAAACAGAGACAGATTTCATGCATGGATCCATTATATTGACAGTTTTCCAGCCAAACAACACAAACAAAATTAAACAGTCCGCTCTGCGATACACAAAAAGTGTCTTTACTGCCTAATCCAGGCTATTGTTCATTGACAACAAAGGCTGTTGCTCCTGCGCCCCTTAAGCGGCAAAAACAGAAATGTTTGTAGGCCTTTTCAGGCTATATTCCACAAAAAAAGGAAACACAAGGTCCAGCGTGGCACAAAGGAGCGATCTCACCCTGTGTCGGAGAGAATCTCTCTCTATCTGTGCGCGTCCTCTCCAAGGAGACGTGCTTCCAGGTCGGTCGATGCAATATCCACACACGCTTCCTCCTCCCGTGAGAACCACCCTTGGCATCCTGTTGACGCGCCCACTAAAAAGCCTCTGGGAGCGCCATGACAGGTGAATATGCAAATGAGGCTTGCAGAACCACACCCTCAAACCTTACATAAAAGTGGACATTTAACGACTGTAGTTGCGAAGATAATACACATGCATCATAGATTTTCATTTCATTTGAATCTAAATTACATGCCTTAACCTTTTCCCCTGCCCCTACAGTTTATAAGAAACACTGACATCAATCTGCGACTGTCACAAACTCAGACTGTTGACGAGCTGCATCGTTTGTGCCCACGTGGATTATCACTCTTTTGATAGATAACGAGAGTGTGGGCAGTAAATCCTGGAGCTCTTTCTGAATGTCTGATGTCATGGCACCGGGGAAGCAGTGTGTTGATGCATTAAAAAAAACGCACATTCCTGGCTATGGAATCGCCGATAATCAAGGTTGAGGGGGAGAAGAGCGGCCGTGGGAGTGTAGACGGGGCTCCGTCAGAAACTAACAGGTCACAATCAGTATCCACAGCGTGAGCAGCTCTTACCAGCTGAGGCTGGGTGGTCACAGCCAGGGTCTGCTGCGGCGCGGATGTGGGGTTTGTTCCTTAAAGAATGAGACCTTCAGAGCATCTCCTGGTCACGGCCTCCTTCAGTAATCTGCGGCGAAAGGAGGACGAAGGCTTCGGCGCTGAAAGGGGTCCCCTGCTTTGTTTTCCTGTACTCGGCTGGCAAATCCTCCGGGCCGGAGATGGGGGATGAGATGGAGGGGAGACGGCAACACGAGAAGGAGATGCTTGGAGGTGTGTCGAGACCACATTGGCATCTGACGGATGAGCAGGAACCTCATCAGGAAGAGCAGCAAAACGGTTCGATGTCTCCAGACGAGGCCATGGTGTCGCTGCAGCAGAGCAGTTCCTTCCGCCACGAACTACCTCGGACCAGGATGGCTGCACCGCACAGTGGGACCGATTTGGTGTGGAAGTAAGAGTTGGGGCCTTGGGTCTGGCTCCCGTTCAAGCCCAGTCAGTACCCGGGTGCGCAGGGACCTCCGCCGGAGGAATGACATCGAACGGCTCCACGGCTCCAACAGCAATAGCGACACCTGATTCGGTCACGTTGGATAGTCTATCCTCCACAGCTACCAGACTCTCCATCTTTGGATCAGGAACAGCACCAGCATTGGTTGTTGACAGCCATGGAAGTGTATCCGCAGAGTCCGAGGCCGCGGACTGCGACAGCCGGGAGGACGGTGACAGAACGACAGACGCCTGCATCTGTGAGATGTGTATGGACTGGGCATGGGCGATCGATAGAAAGCTGTCGATAATTTTTTTTTTTCCCGGACTTCTATTCTCCAGCCTGTGAATGTTACCCTCCAGTCGTGAGTACGCAGTATGACAGTTCTCACACACAGCCATGCTTGTAACTGCGAGCGTCTTTAGGGTTAACACAAACTTTTGCTGGGCGCAAAAAGAGTGCAGTTCTCTGTCATTTGTACACTTTTAACGCAATCTTTGATTCGGTGGTTTAGACAGAGTTAAAAAACGAAGTAAAAACAATTAGATCGTTTTAAAAATTAGGAGTTAAATGAGTAGAAAACGTTAAAATATCCCCACTGGTGTTATTGAGGATGCGAGGTTACTGCCATCTTGGAATCTTATGAAGCGAAGAAATGTGTCCTCCTGTATATGCCGTGTGGATCAATGAATAAAGCTCATCTGATTCAACTACGATCTCCGCTGAATTGTTTGGAAACATAGAGAGACGCATCAAAACCCACAACCCCGACAGAGGTGGCTATTAAATTGTAGACAAGGATTAAAACACCACCACAGTACTCTATTTATGTAAATTCACTGAGGAAATGATTGCAAGTGACAGATAGTTGATCAAAATTCTGCTAATATCGAGCAAGAAAGCTTTCACTAGGGAATTAGGGTAAGGAAGCGCCACCAACGAAAAACCAATGGGTAACAATCGTGGAAGAAATATTTTTTTACGGAAAAAATGATTCATAAATTGAGATTACAAGAAACACAACTCAACAGAAAGTGGGAACATTGGACTCAAAACAAAGACATTTGACTGGAACAATAGCTAACAGATACATGTATCTTCAAGACTATAATAACATGAAGACATATCCCTAGTCTTTTTTTTATTTATTTGTTGTTATTGCCTTGCTGGCCTTTCGTTGCATGATTATTATGTTGTTTGTAAAGATGTAAATGCCATGCATCTCCAACAACAGACTGGTAGAAGATCTCCAACAACAGACTGGTAGAAGATCTCCAACATCAGACTGGTAGAAGATCTCCAACATCAGACTGGTAGAAGATCTCCAACAACACACTGGGAGAAGATCTCCAACAACAGACTGGTAGAAGATCTCCAACAACAGACTGGTAGAAGATCTCCAACATCAGACTGGTAGAAGATCTCCAACATCTTGCTGCAGCGATCCCGTAGGATTCTAGTATCTGTTATGAGGTGTGACCCTACCTAAGTGTGAGTGTAGCAGTCGTGCAATCTTACCCTAAATCAGGAGAGGACAGCGTATAATTAATTTAGGTTACCCCAGTCCAAATGGGTGGGATGGTTTTATTTTAAGAAATGGTCCACACTCTAACACCGTTTTTTACTTTATCTGGTTACAATGTGACAGTTATACAATGTTTTACTCTCTGGTATTAATTATTAATTTACCGGTTAGCATGTTTTCCTTTCTGTTAAAACCCCCTGCATATCTCCAGAGAAATGTCCTCATGATGACAGTGGGTAAATAACGTCTAGGGAGAGATTCCCAGTTAAGAACCCAAAGACCTTTTTTCCTCTCTCAGCTGCTGCTTTTATATCATACCAACAGAAGCAGAAGCGAATACACACCAACAGACCCATGTATGTGAAGAAGAGTCATTGCTTCCAGGTGTGAGACTGGACATGTTCCGACTTGCCTCAAAGACCAAATTAAAGCTTACAGTAATGTCCCATTGAGTCAGGGGCCTCCTGCTGTGAGAGTAAGGGTGTCTTCCCTCTGCTGAATAGTGACACCTTTAGTGATAAGCTATATCAGACCTTACACTCTTTCATGTCAGTTTAACAAACCGTGTACATTTAGCATATAAGTATAGAGCTATGTGACATATCATGCATTTTACTTTGTGGATTCTACAAAATTACATTTGATTATATGAACTTTTGTTTTAATTATATAACCCAATATGGAAACCTACCCAGACTCTGGTTGTAAATGTTGCCGGTTCTGGTCCTCCACAGTCCTCTCTTTACTTGGACCAAACATTTTTTATATACGACTTACCCAAAGAGTTTAAACTTAAGAATCATCCTTGTCTTCAGTCTCAGGTTCAGAAGAGTCTCCAGGGTTGTTCTCAGTCTCTGGTTGTAAATGTCTCTCTGGATCTGAGTTCCTGGCTGGTTCTGGTCCTCCACAGTCCTCTCCATCAGCTTCTGTTTCCATGTGTTCAGCTGAGCTGCTGGCTGGAGGCTCTGCCTCTCTGTTCTCCTCAGTCTCAGTTTGATGAAGCTGTGGGGACTGACGACCAAAACACCTATGTCTTTCGACATGACTACTCAGGGTGAATCTTTTGTCACAAACACTGCAGCTGAATGGTTTCTCTTCAGTGTGGATTCTCATGTGTTTCTTTAAATGTCCTCTCTGTGCAAAAGATTTATTACAGATTGAGCAGCTGAATGGTTTTTCTCCGGTGTGGATTCTCATGTGTTCATGTAAATGTCCTCTCCGTTTACAAGATCGATTACAGACTGAGCAGCTGAATGATTTCTCTCCTGCACTACGTCTTGAATCACTGACAGGGTCTTGTTTATTTTTCTGAGAGTTTGAACCTGGTTCTCTGGTCTCCTTCCAATCAGCACTGCCTTCAGTGTCAGGTTCAGAAGAGTCTCCAGGGTTGTCCTCAGTCTTTGGTTGTAAATGTCTCTCTGGATCTGAGTTCCTGGCTGATTCTGGTCCTCCACAGTCCTCTCCATCAGCTTCTGTGTCCATGTGTTCAGCTGAGCTGCTGGCTGGAGGCTCTGCCTCTCTGTTTTCCTCAGTTTGATGAAGCTGTGAGGACTTACGACCAAGACACTTATGTCTTTTGACATAATGACTCCAGGTGAATCTTTTGTCACAAACACTGCAGCTGAATGGTTTCTCTCCTGTGTGTATTCTCATGTGGCCCTTTAAACTTTCTCTCACTGCAAAAGATTTCTTACAAATTGAGCAGATGAAGAGATTCTCTCCTGTGTGTTTTCTCAAGTGGTCCTTTAAAGTTCCACTGTGTTTAAAACATTTCTTACAGATTGAGCAGCTGAATGGTTTCTCTTCTGTGTGGCTTTTCATGTGCCGATTTAAACGTCCTCTCCTTGCAAACTTTTTATCACACCCTGAGCAGCTGAATGGTTTCTCTCCTGCACTACGTCTTGAATCACTGACAGAGTTTTGTTTATTTCTCTGAGACTTTGAACCTGGTTCTCTGGTCTTCTTCCAATCAGCACTGTCTTCAGTGTCCAGTTCAGAAGAGTCTCCAGGGTTGTCCTCAGTCTCTGGTTGTAAATATCTCTCTGGATCTGAGTTCCTGGCTGGTTCTGGTCCTCCACGGTCCTCTCCATCAGCTTCTGTTTCCAGGTGTTCAGTTTGTCTTTGATGAAACTGAGAGGACTGAGGTTTCTCTTCATCATCTTCACTCTTCACAGGGACAGGAGTGAATGTGGACATGGTGATATCAGCCTCCTCCAGCCCTTGAAGCTGCTCTCCCTCCTGACTGCTCCAGAGTTCCTCCTGTTCCTCTTTAATGTGTGGGGGGGGCTCTGGGTCCTCCTGGTCGAGACTGGAGCTCCACTCGTGCTGCTCAGGGGGAACCTCTTCTTTAACCACCACCAGCTGCTGGACGTCTGCAGGAAACAGGAAACACATATTGATGGAGATTTAAAGGGATAACTTGTCCGCTTTTCAAATCTCCGCGCGTCCCTATCAAGCTGATTATGATACAGGAAGGCATCCAGAGCTACCAAGTAACCGTTAAACAATAATCTACTTTAATGGTAATATGACAATGCAATACAATCAATACAGTACAAATTCAATACAGTTATCTTTGGGATCCCGATTTTACCTGATGATCATTTGAGCCAGCCAGCCAGCAAAAGAGACTGAACATAGCGTGTGTCTGTGTTTTATACTCGTCTTACAATGGGATGGGAGGTATCTGATCCTCCCTTGTGGACCTCCTTGATTGGCCGCCCAAATATCACAAACACCTCAGATCTTGGTTTCCCCAATCACTGTAGGTCAGCCTTATCTCTCGATCTAAGATGGATGCCAACTAAGACATGCTCTTCCCTTCCCCCAATCTTCATTTGTTCTCAAAAACACATGTCAGCAGGCCCTGAATCCAGCTCCCAGTTTTACACAGTTTATTTCCCATTTAAGCTTATTCATAGTTTGCTAACATGAATACATACAAATATTTCACTTCAATCCCCCTTTTGGACTCTCTCTAAAGAGACCAACTTACACAAGGCACTTGAAACATAACTACTGTCATTCCTTTCCACTGTGTCTGTCCCCCAATATTGTATGAATCTATCAGAAACTGAGACCCAAAGTACTTGAAATCTTTGGGAACAGAACACCACTTTCCATGGCAGTGAAGGAACCATGAGAGGGCAACCTGAGCGCTAGAAAGCAGTTTCGTTTTGTGGTGAATCCTCAGCCCCCCCCCCCCCCCCCCCATAGGGAGGGGGAGATGCGGCTTTCCCTTCACTGGTGGAACTGATCAGAGAGAAGTAGACTCCTCTGCTGCCTCGACAAGTCCCCCAGCCCGCTGACAGCCGCTTCCTAGTCGTCTGCTGTAAGGATGTCCTCGAGGTCGTTGTCGTCCATTCCACTGATGGCTGCTTCCGAGTCGACCTCCTCTGCGAGGGCCACGTCCGTCCTGATGTCGTCCCCGGTCCTAGCAGGTGGTTTCCCCGCCGCACACTGGCTCCCGTGGTACGAGCTGTCCCCCTTTCCTCTCACGCGGACGGCATGAGAGATCCGCTGGGTCACTCGGTCGGGGCCGGAGATTCTGGGGTTGAGCCACTTTGTCCTGATGACCTTCAGTCAGACGAAGTCCGCTGTGTCGGCCTCCTGGGTCCCCCTTTGGCATCACCAACCTGTGTGGAGAAATCTGATACAAATCCCTCAAGCCTACGCTCAGGGCTCCGGGGCCCTCCGCTGTTTGACCCACCACTGCGTAGGCCGCTTGGAGCCTGTTGGTGGGGTGTCTTAAAACAACAGACGTCTGTGAACAGGTTTTCTAAATTAATTGTAGCCCTCCTGTCTGCCAGTGCAGCTTCAGAATCTTAATACTTGAATAAAAATACTAAAAATAAAACCCCCACATCTCTAGGTGAACTAAATAACATATTTCAATAGCTCTGAATTTCTGACAAGCATCTGTGTTTATTTTTAAATGAAATCCCTGAGATCCTATTTAATATCTAAATATAATATGAACTGCTAATGTTTCTGGTAAAGAAACACACTAATGTTATGGATTCAAAAACAACCAAAATCATGATACTGACAAAGTGAATGATTTCCTGGTGATACTGCTTCTACCGGTCAGTGCTTAGATATTATCAAGCTGAAAAATGAATACAGAATTCCAACAAACTGTCATCAAATGTCTTTCTATTATGAATCTAGATGAAATGTATATCCCCATAATGACCTAAACAATAAAGTCTATGGCTTTTACTTCTTTACCAGGCTAGTTACATGATGCTGTCTAAATTAAATTAAGTCTCATTACATTACTATGTTTTAGCTTTAACTGTAATATGTTCTTTCTACATTTCAAACCTCAGTTACTTTAATACCTATTGAAACATTACTCACCGGTCAACTTCCTCAGCAGTCCATTCTGGACTTACATCACTCACAGTAGCCTCTTGGCCACTGATTCTGCATCTATGTTACCTGTTATAACTCAATCAATATTAGAAACATGTCAACATTAATCAAACAGTATCTTATCCCCAGATATGGAGCAGGTCCATTCTAAAACTGTCAATCAATGGTCAGATTGAACAATTGAGTTGGGGCAGCAGGTTCCTTTCAGTCCCTAAATGAAAAATGTACATTGTGAATTTTACACTCCCCCTTTTTACACATGAACCTCATGTGTAACCATGGATTATAAGAAAATGCCAAACATTTTCCCAAATGTACATCCATCATTTCCACAGTAAACACTTCAGTGAGATGAAGTGTTTCTCTCCATCCTTCAATCCTAAAAGAAACAGAATCTTCATGTTTTAGTTTGAGTTTCACATTCTGCAAACTGCCACCTCATGTGGGAGTAAAATATCATCAAGTGGACTAGAAACGGGTAATAATATGTTAGTCCAAAAACATGCTTGGTTAGTTATTGTTTTAGAATCATGCAGTTACACTGATCACATGCCGGCATTCATTCACACTCACACCGTCTGTCAGGTTGTAAAGTCTTGGTCTGGTCAGAGTCACCCCAGAGTCAGTCATTGACAGTGCCTTCTCAAGTTACACTGTCGGTCAGGGTCAAAGGTCAGTTGGTCTCAGTCTTTTTGGCCATGTGTCGTGCTCTGCAGAGACTTTGATATTTCGGCATAGGCCAGTATCCTTTGTCTACAAAAATCTGTTATATATGGAGCACCATCATCAATCAATTCACGACCACAACTATAATTTTCCAGATATCTCTAACTTTTCATCGGAACAGCTGTTCCCCACATTCCCTGAAAAGTGTTAGCCAAAAAATGTCACTTCCTTATAGTACTACTACTGCAGTTCATTTACACCTAATTAGTATTAAAATGTCTAATAGATCTATTTCAGAAACTTGTGTACATCACTATTATCTTGTGTCAAACCATTACTAGGATCTGTGTAGCTCTGCTATGCATTTCATAGCTCATCTTCAATTCTGGTCCACCTAAAACAATGTTAAACTCTTTAGCAGTGTGTGGAACATCGGGTGTCCGACCATGACTAAGTTTCTCAACACCCACATGTTTCCAGCATCGCATATTCCACACACCATGAAAGAACCCCTCCGCATTCAAAAATCCCACTGCTATCTAGCAACAATTGTAAAGTTGCAGAGCACACTAATCAGATCACAGTAATGTAATTTGACCCAAGCGTAGGCCTATTTCGTTCCTAGAAATGTTAGCAAACACCAAACTCCACCTACAACATTTATAGATAAATTGATTTAGCAAAATGAAATCTTATGTAATTCAAAATGTGACAAAAGAACAATGATTTGTCTTACACAAGATTGTGTAACTGACTAGACTGAGTTCAATAAAAATTAAACCATACGACTTGTAGTCTGGCTTCAATAAAAAATGTAACACCCCATATCCTATCATTTGATCATATTTCCTTGTCTCTCTCTGTGTCTCTCTCTGTGTCTCTCTCTCTGTCTCTCTGTCTCTCTCTCTGTCTCTCTCTCTGTCTGACAAACTTACAAAACCTTCTGTGTACTTTCTACTCTTCCTTCACAAACTTAAAACACAATTTTGGTGAATTGTTTGCGTTTTCAGTTTCCTATCTACATTAACCAACCACCAACTCAGAGTCACTGTGGTATGATCAACATAACTCCTAAATAACATTACAATGTATATTTCTTACAGTGAGTTTGTTATTTAATGTTTAAAAAATTATCCTCTTTTTATGTCTAATCTAGGTGGAATAATCCACTATCATATTTAATTTGAATGGAACCTTAACCTCTATGTACTTCATATACTCAGTAAATCTCCTTTTACTTTCCCTCAACGTTTCTGTATGTAATTAAATTCCTCTGAAATATGATTAAGTACAATTCCCAGTTAATGACAAATACCATGAAATTCACAATGCAATGCAATAGTAACAATCAGTTCTCAAAACTTCTCATAAAAACCACGATGTGACGTAACTGTATCCCTCAATGCTAAAAACAACAAATTATAGTATCTTATTTATTTCAATATCTACCACCTCAAATCACACATTGATCCATTAATTTTCAATGTTTTTCACTCCAACTTCAGATCAGTCGTTGATCTTTCACTCCTTGCTTTAAATTCAACGCTCAGCATCCAATTTCCAGAGCAATGTCCAGCAATTAGAGCAGAAATGTGGAGAAAGGGGGGCTTTCTTAAACCCATGGTATTCTACCATTATGACTTCGCATCTCTTCATCTGATGTGTTCACTTGTATTAATATACTGGGCTATTGTCGTTGTTACTATTAACGTGCTTCCCGTCTTCAATACCGGCCAGCAATGTAATGATTAAACTCCACGCTCGAAGCTAAACCGTATAAAAATGTCAAAGGGGTGTTACCCCCTTTCAACCACTAGATGGCAGCAGCAGACCACAAATGAGCTTCACTCTCCTGAGTGCATTTCTGAGCTCCGCAGACAACCGCTCACACAGGTATTTTAGGTAAAAATCACACAGATTTATTCCCCGTACAGTTTGTCCAGCTTTTATAATGTGACGTCTATTTAACCTTCATCACACGTTAGCTTTTCAAATTAAGTTTACAGTCAAAGGGAAACAAGAGCCGGTCCCGTCACACTTTTGGTGAGGTTCGCGTTCTCTCCCTCGATTTAACATATAACAGACCTCTGGCTTTTTAGCTTTTATCAGCCTAGGTCCGTTATTTAACCCCAGTTTTAAACGGCGACCCGATCTTAAATATCGAGTTTCCAGGTTTTGTAGTGCAGGAATGAAACCTCGCAACTTACAAACTGCACCGTCTCTACGCCACGCAGGAATAAACTACCTGTAGATCCACGCCAAACTGCTCTATTTACGTTACGCAGGACTTTCCGTCTACCTGGCGATCAACGTTTACGTTTTGTATATAACTTTCCTAACATAGTAAAATATGCATTGTATATTCCATTTAAACTTTAAAAACACTGTGAAACGCCTACAGACAACCCTAATGTTTTACCTTATTTGTGCAGAGCCCTGCTGATTGTCTGAGATGTTTGAAAGCGTTTGTTCCCGACCCATTCCGGTCGTCTGGATTCTTCCTCAGCTTAGTTCGAATCAGGCACGTCGGGTCACCATTTGATGGAGATTTAAAGGGATAACTTGTCCGCTTTTCAAATCTCCGCGCGTCCCTATCAAGCTGATTATGATACAGGAAGGAATCCAGAGCTACCAAGTAACCGTTAAACAATAATCTACTTTAATGGTAATATGACAATGCAATACAATCAATACAGTACAAATTCAATACAGTTATCTTTGGGATCCCGATTTTACCTGATGATCATTTGAGCCAGCCAGCCAGCAAAAGAGACTGAACATAGCGTGTGTCTGTGTTTTATACTCGTCTTACAATGGGATGGGAGGTATCTGATCCTCCCTTGTGGACCTCCTTGATTGGCCGCCCAAATATCACAAACACCTCAGATCTTGGTTTCCCCAATCACTGTAGGTCAGCCTTATCTCTCGATCTAAGATGGATGCCAACCAAGACATGCTCTTCCCTTCCCCCAATCTTCCTTTGTTCTCAAAAACACATGTCAGCAGGCCCTGAATCCAGCTCCCAGTTTTACACAGTTTATTTCCCATTTAAGCTTATTCATAGTTTGCTAACATGAATACATACAAATATTTCACTTCAATATTCATCAGAATCAGAATCGGTTATATTTACCAAGTAGGTTTACACATACGAGGAATTTGCTTTAGTATATGTGGTGCATAAAAATAAACAGAAAGAAGTATCTTAGCAAAACTAAATAAAATAGGATTGTTAGGACAGCTATTTAAAAAAAACTGGGGAGTCACACAGAGTGATGGGGGCGCGGGTGGGGCTGCGTTCTTCCTGAAGTCCACAACCATCTCACTGTTTTAAGAGCGTTGAGCTCCAGGTTTCAAGATTCAATATTCAAGGCTTTATCATCATGTGCTCAGCAGCTACAATGTTGATATGGTAATGAAAGTCACAGGCTCCTCCAACAGAGCAACATGAATATATATAGGACATAAACAAATAAAACAGATGAAATAGTGCAAAAGAATGTTTTGAGATGTGCAAGTAAATACAAATGAAATAGAAAATAGTGCAAGAGAGTCTATACAAGTTAATGGAATATGATATATAGATAAATAATTTGCAAGATACAAACCAAGCGGCAAACTCAGGGGCAGAGCCGTGAAGCCCAATGGGAAGTGCCACAAACTGCAGTCCATCTATTGGCCAATAGGGGATGGATGCAAAAAGGAGCAATTTCCATAAACCCCCATTTCAAAATGCCCAACTTTACAGCAGAAATAAACATGTTGCTAGACTGGAAACTATTCTGGATATAGTTAGATTCCACCTTCATGACAATAGTTCGGGGAGTGAGTTTTTTTTTACAACTCACCCCTTTTAGTTACAGTACCAGTCAAAAGTTTGGAAACACCTTTTTTGGTTTTTGTTTATTTAAAATGTGTTCTACTTTGTAGATTAATACTGAAGACATCATAACTATGAAAGAACACATATGGAATTATCTAGTAAACCAAAAAGTCCAGAATATGATTTTTATTTCAGATTCTTCAAAGTAGCCCCGTTTTGCCTTGATGACAGCTTTACTCACTCTGGGCTTCTCTCAGTCAGCTTCATGAGGCCGTCATCCGGAATGGTTTTCAATTAACACGTGGGTCTCGTCAAGAGTCCATTTGTGGAATTACTTGCCTTCTTAATGTGTTTGATACCATCCGTTGTGTTGTGCAGAGGTAGGGTTAGTGCACAGTGGAAAGCCCTATTTGACTACTGTTGTAATCAATATTATGGCAAGAACCACTCAACTGAGCAAAGAGAAACGACCATCCATCATCACTTTAAGAAATTAAGGCCAGTCGATCTGGAAAATATCAAGAACTTTGAATGTATCCTCAAGTTCAGTCGCAAAAAACATCAAACGCTATGACCTTGCGACCTTGCTTTCTTACAGTGCAGACGCTTTTCTGCTTGCTCTTGCTCTTTTTTATGCTGATTTTCCTATTTTGACAAACACCCACCTCTCCGCCTCTTCCAAGGGACGAGGGCACCGTGCGGCAGAGTTTCATTTAGATTTTTTTTCGCCGGTCAACATGTCCATTAAAGTTTAAATCTTACGGACAAAATTAGAAAAGTGCCGGTCAAAGGTCTTCTTTGTTATTTATTGAGCTTTAAAACAAATGAATAATGACTCTATATAATAATATAAGAATAAAACACGGAGGACGGAGATCTCTTTTTCTCCTTCTCTTCTGACAGCCCAGCAGCTGATCAGAGCACGCTCCCCTCTCCTGCAGGGGGGAGTGGTCAGCTGCAGCTCATTTGCATTAAAGCTACGTCACAGAATCAGCCCCTGCAAAAACAGGGCTGGAAAGAGCAAATAGAGCGAAATGAGTCATGGCTAAAATGCATGATCTGTTGGGTATTTTGAAAAAAAATCTTCACATACATGTTTTATATAGGTATGGCCCTACAATATATTGTTCAAATATAGCATGATAGGTCCACTTGAAGCTAGTTGGCAGCAAAATGCCTCCGTTCTCTACAGATAACTTCCACAAACTTCTACAGAAGATGGCCATGCTGGAAAGGAAAATGCAACGGTTGGAAGTTAACATGGAAGTGAATGGACTATGTACAAACTGTGAAGTCCACTGAGACAAATGTAACATTTGTGATATTGGGCTATATAAATAAACATTGATTGATTGATTGATTGATTTACTATGTGGGAATGACACCACTTTACCAGTGTTGCATAAGAATGGAAAAAGGTATGCTAACTCAAAGCTAGTTAGCAGCTACAAGGATTCCAAGGAACAGGAGGGCTGTGTACCGGGTAATAAATCTACAAGTGGTAGTCCTCCCTGGAAATGTCTGGGTGCAAGGCCTAAGAGTAAATCATTTCCATGGGATTTGGGAGGACGAATAACAGGCAGAGCCCAGCGCTCTGAAATCTGTGATGCGACCGGCTGGCCTGCATTGTTATCACCCAACGACCCCTGTTCATACTAGGGCTGAAGTCGAATAGTCCATTTAGCTTAGGAACCTTCCTAACGGAGTGAAATGACCCGGAAGTCCCTCAGTGGCAGCCATGATAAGTGCTGTTTCAATTCTCTAAATGAAAGGAAAGGAGGTTTCAAACTTCCTTTATAACCTCCTTTAGCTTAGGAACCACTTTTTTAAAATAATATAATAAAGACAATTAATTAAGAATTAAATAATAAAATAAAAATTATAATATTTGAAAATCAAGAAAACTAAATAGAATAATTGGGAAAGATGGGAGGCGTGTGGCGCAGTGGGTTAATGCGCTGATCTTCGAATCAGACTAGACGATAGGAAAGGAGGTTTCAAACTTCCTTTATAACCTCCTTTAGCTTAGGAACCACTGGACCTCCCTTGACGTAAGGAGAGGAGAAAATGCTTCCCCACAATTCCTTGCAGCCGCAGCATTTGCCGTCACACAACAGTCGGCCGTTCACAGAAACAACCGATTATGACGGAGAAATGATATCATGAAAGTTACGGTGCTTATTAAGCATTTTAAAACGTATGTGGGAAGTTGCCAAAGTGCTTTGTTCTGAACGTTCATCAGTATTATAATCAAAAAGAGAAATATGAACGTTAGTTTTTACTGAAATGATCAAATAAAGTCAACATTTCACAGTCTTTACTGAGCTGTGTGGGGTTTGTTCAACTTTTAAAAGATGTTTGAATGGTGATATACACAGTGATAGATGTTAAGGACTAACGTTTATAATAAATACATCTGTATTGATTTTAAGATATTTTCATAGTTCATACAATCATACGTATTGGGATCATTTGTATTAATGTGGACCGGAGGGAGAGGGTGACGAGCAGAAGTTTCAGTTTCCTTTTTTATTTCAATTCCAACTTTGGTCATGAAGAATCTGTTTCTCTGTTGTCCACGTTCATAAAGCATAAAGCAACAGCATCAGAGCACGGTGCAGAGTCTCTAGATGAGTTTACAGTAGTCCCTCCTTCTTATTGAACATCCATGTTTGTAGTCCGCTATAGAAAACTGTAGTTTCCATAGTTTCCCCACAGCAGCAGACGCACATTCAGGACGTCTGCATCATAAACACGTCGGATAGTGAAAGTGCAGTCGGATTCTCTAAAGTACCGCAGTCTCTTCTCCTAAGTCCTTTTGAATTCTCCTATCCACTATCCCTTAACCCCGTGACGTTTCACTCAGAGGTCAAGGAATAGGAGATAGGGTTATAATTTAGGAGCTGATTTTTGGATTATCCGACCGCAACCTAGGAAAGAGCCGTGGATAGCTGCTAAAGGGAGAACTACAAACAATCCTCCTAAACCACCAAGTGTGCCAATCCAGAACAGATACGCTCCGCTGACCAAGAACCGGAGATCTCTTTCTGATGACCTGGATAACCTGTCCTCTTCACACAGCAGGGTAAGGACCAATAGCTACTCCAAAAGTAAAAGGCTAGAGGGAAAGCTAACGACTGGGCCTAAAACTCTGATTGTGGGTGACTCTGCTGTAAGAGATGTAAAAAGTCTGTGTAGTAAGAACTACAACAAAGTACTCTGTTTTCCCAAGGGTATGGTCTCTGACTTGGCTGAGAAGATCCTGCATATTGGGGCTGAAAATCCGTCTGTGAAGAATGGAACAAATTATGTTGTAAAACAAGAGTCAGAAGTGCTGAAAGAATACTTGAAATGTTTGTTGGAAACTGTCAGCTCTCTAAATGCAGAGGTGTTCACTTATAGCCCCTTGTAGTTCACACTTATTGTCGTCTTCTCTGTGAACGTTTTTTTCGCTTTTGCCATTTTGAGATTTAAATTTCCAGTGAAAGCTAAACCAGGAAGTGTTTTAGCACACCACGTGACTCGGTTCCAGATGAGAACTGATAAGAAAATGCCGGGCGCCGCGGTGACCCGGTGGAATACAGGGTAAAGGCGGACTGGCCATCTGTGTGTTCTGGAAAATCACAGAACGGCCGGTCGTCAGCGGGCTGTTGACGGCAGGCTCAGTACGCTGACGGCCGGCTCGGTTCGCTGACGGCCGGCACCGCCCTTCATTTTTTTAAACGGCATCATGTAAATTGCGCTGACAGTCGACAGAGGTCCACAGATGCCCCGCAGCGAGGCTCCCCCCGCCCTCCCGTGGACAGTTCACAAGCTCAGTCACTTCATAACACCAAAGATGGATCGCGGTAAACGCTCTAAAGTGAGGCCCCACTACACTAAAAAAGAAAAAGGCAAGGCACAGTGTAATGCCTGTTAATAGCTTGCCACAGGCATAGCTCAGTTAAAATAAAGCACAGCTATTGTGCAATACATTTGTATTGCATGTATATTTTTTATTTGTAAAAATATCAGTTAAAGTTTAAAAGAATAAAGATATTTTTGTTATCTAAACGTTTGACCTCTTTCTTTTACAATTTTGGAATCGAAACGGGGAATCGATAAGAACCGGAATCGATAAGCAGAACCGGAATCAGAATCGATACATTTCAAACGATACCCATCCCTACACGTGACGCATCTGAACGAATAACGTCATCAGAAATGTATACCATCCAATGAGATTTCCTTTTTTGGTTTAAGACCCCTTTGTACTTTCACGATTGGTTGCTGATACAAAGGAAATGACCATATTTGGATCCAATGAGATTGTGCAGGAGAGACGGAGCTTTCCAACAATACCTCTGATTACATGGTGCAAACAGCGGTCGCGGTACTTTATGTTAGAATGCTAACTTTTGGTAAATTTAGGAGAAATCTACAGACGCAAATAGACAAACTATAGTAAAATAAACACCTAAATGTGTATTTTGTACGTTTTTCTTCCAAAAGCCTGAAAGAAAACATGTTATGGAATAAAAATAGATAAAAATCTCAAAATTGACCAGTGCATGAAAAACGATGTTTTTGCCTGCCGTGTCTTGCCTTAACGGAAACTTGGATTGAACAAAATAACAGTGCAGCTGTTCTTATCGAATCAACCCCTCCCAACTTTAGTTTTATGAGTCGGGAATGAATGCATAAGAAAGGAGGTGGAGTTGCTATTCTGTTCAATGATTCCCTTCAATGCAGGGAGACATCTTATGTGAACTTTGCTTCTTTTGAATATGTGGCCCTTCAGCTGAAATGCTCCTCTCGAGCTCTGTTCCTAAATATCTATAGACCACCCAAATACTGTGCAAGCTTTTTTGATGACTTTACTGAACTGCTGTCTATAGTGTGTATTGACTTTGACCGTCTAGTCATTGTTGGTGATTTTAACATCCATGTTGACAACCCCCAGGACAGAGGGGCTAAAGAACTGTTTTGTGTTCTTGATAACTATGGACTGACTCAGCATGTGACGGAGCCCACGCACAATAAGGGGCACACTCTGGACTTAATTATCTCAAAGGGTCTGAATATCTCTAAGGTTGTGGTGACTGATGTTGCGCTCTCTGATCATTCCTGTGTTTTCTTTGAGAGCTCTATTTCTGTTCACACAAATGTTCAAAAAGAGGTAACCACAAAGCGATATTTAACTGAAAATACTAGGGAAATGTTTATTCAGAATGTTTCTTCCACACTTGCTCCTGCTAACATCTCAGTAAATGAGCTAGTAGATCATTTTTATTCAAAAATAAAAATGTTTATAGATGCATTTGCTCCAACTAAGGTAAAGGAAGTGACTGGGAAGAAAATATCTCCATGGAGTAAGGCCATGACCGTGAGAACAGAAAAAAGAGAGTGTTGACAAGCTGAACGCAGGTGGCGAAAAACAAATCTCCAGGTTCACTTTGAAATCTATAAAGAGGGACTTGGCTTTTATAATTTGGAATTGAAAATTGCATGACAGTCTTTCTTCTTTGACATCATTGCCAAAAACAAAAACACTGACAAAATTCGGAAAATCAGACAAGCAGTCAATGCCTCTGCATCAGGAACAGCAAATGTGTTGTCTCTGTGTCCACTTAAAATCAATTCAAACACCATGACACAATTCCATCAGATTAATGATAAAAACCTAGAGGACATTATACAACTTCTGAAATCCTCCTCCTGCTGCCTTGATATTATTCCAACAGGATTTTTCAAAGATGTTTTGCCTTGCATGGCCTCAGATCCACTTCATATAGTAAACAAGTCTCTTCACTCAGGTATTTTTCCACAGGCCCTGAAAACTGCAGTCATTAAACCGCTCTTAAAAAAGAATAATCTAGATGCTTCAGTAATGAACAATTACAGGCCCATATCAAACCTGCCATTTCTAGGTAAAATCAATGAATAAATAGATTTTCAACAGATAAGTAATTTCTTGCATTTAAATAACTGTTTGGATGTGTTCCAGTCAGGCTTCCGTCCAAACCACAGCACTGAGACTGCTCTTGTAAAGGTCTTCAATGACATCCACTTAAACACAGACAGTGGCAGAACTTCAGTGTTAGTATTATTAGATCTCAGTGCTGCGTACTAGACCGACTGGAAAACTGGGTGGGACTTTCGGAAACAGTTCTAAATTGGTTTGAATCCTACTTAAAGGACAGAAACAACTTTGTTTCTATAGGTAAATACACATCTGAGTTGACAAATATGACATGTGGGGTTCCTCAAGGCTCCATATTGGGGCCTCTTTTCTTTAACATCTACATGCTACCACTGGCTCAGATAATGAAGAACAACAAAGTAAGTTACCATAGCTATGCGGATGACACCCACATTTACATAACAATTTCACCAGGAGACTATGCTCCAATTCAAACACTGAGTAAGTGCATTGAACAAATCAATGACTGGATGAGTCAGAACTTTCTCCAATTAAACAAAGATAACACTGAGGTAATGGTTTTTGGAGCCAAGGCAGAACGTATAAAAGTTAGCGCTGAGCTTCAGTCTGCAATGTTCAAAACAACAGATAGAGCCAGAAATCTAGGTGTAGTCATGGACTCTGACCTGAGTTTCAACAGTCACATTAAAACAGTTACTAAATCAGCCTTCTATCACCTAAAGAACATATCTAGGATTAAAAGACTAATGTCACAGCAGGATTTGGAAAAACTTGTCCATGCTTTTATCTTCAGTAGACTGGACTACTGCAATGGTGTCTTCACAGGTCTCACTAAAACATCTATTAGAAAGCTGCAGCTGATTCAGAACGCCGCTGCTCGAGTCCTCACTAACACTAAGAAAGTGGATCCCATCACTCCTGTTCTGAAGAGTGGATGTTATAAGATTTAAGACCAATACAAAACATTCACTAAGACGCTACACTTTTATTGTGAAAACAAAGATCTGCACACCGAACAGTTTTGTAGTCTAACCAGATCATCATTTGTTTGTGACGTTGGACCTCAGAGCAGGTCTGGTTATTGCCCATAATAAAGAGAGAGTGAATAAAGAGGGTACAGACCTGCTCTGTGGATCTGAAGCTGAGGCTGTAAAACAGCGTCCAGTAGTTTCCGGTCTCTCTCGTTCTCCTGTTTTGAATGAGACAGTTCCTCCTCGTACTCTGCTATCGTTCTTTCAAACAGAACAAAGATGTCTTCAGCAGCCGCAGAGAGTCGCTGCTTCACCAACGAGAGCAGGACAACACTCATGTTTACTAAATCACCACTTCCTGTTCAACACACTGTTTCTCTGAAGCTTCAGTCTCTGTTAAACACACTGTTTCTCTGTGTGCTTCAGTCTCTGTTGAACACACTGTTTCTCAGTGTGCTTCAGTCTCTGTTAAACACACTGTTTCTCTCTGAAGCTTCAGTCTCTATTAAACACACTGTTTCTCTCTGAAGCTTCAGTCTCTATTAAACACACTGTTTCTCTCTGAAGCTTCAGTCTCTGTTAAACACACTGTTTCTCTCTGAAGCTTCAGTCTCTGTTGAACACACTGTTTCTCTCTGAAGCTTCCTGAGCTGCTATTCAGCTGGACGGCAGGAAGCAGAGGTTTGGGAGGATGATGTCCCTGATGCTGTTTAGATTCCTCCAGCACCACAGGGGGTCCTGTGTGGATGGCAGCTCCTTCCTCAACAGATCCAGTTCTCCAGAATTGTTCTAATAAAAGAGAAACAAGAGAAAAATAACTAAATGTATTAATCTTATAAACAAATGATGATTGCAAAAGGATGATCATGACCATCTCTAAAGAATTATTTAAAATTCCGTACTGTTTTGGTTTTTAAAATGTCTATATATATACAAAACATGTCTCTGACGTGTTTGCTCAAAATACCAAACAGACCACCCTTTGTAGCCATGCATCATACATTAGTTACACTGTAAAAACATTGTATTTCATAATGACAGGAAATCATATTAAAATTACAAGAATAAACGGTTTATTGAAATGTGTCATTTCCAGCGGCGCCGGATTCATTTCAGAAGTGGGGGGGCCAAAAAGTGCGCGTGTATGTGACATACTTGCCAACCCTCCCGATTTTCGCGGGAGACTCCCGTTTTCCTCCCGGGGTCATATTTCTCCCGATTTCTGACTCAATCTGATTTGTGAGTCACGACCTGTTTCATTCTAACATAACGCTCCAAATGTTACTGTTTCCACTCGGACTTCAATACAGCTACACCATTGTTTGGTTTCCATGGTAACGCGTCTCTTTTGTAGCGCGCGCAACTGAAAGTCTGAGAGGGTGTTCACCATGGGGAGGAAGATAGCCACAGAAAACAGAACAAGAATGGACAACTCTACCCTCTGCTCACTCCTTTCCTGTAAAGTAAACTATACAGGTCCAGCCCACACATATGGCAGCGAAGTTGCTCCATCATTCCATCTCTTCTTTTTTCCTGCTCAATACGCTCTTGTTTGACAAGCTGAATGTTGACTGGTAAGCGCACTTTTTTGAACACACTCTCTGTGAAAAGTTTCAGTTATTAACTCCGGTATTTACAAAGCTGTCATCTCCACATTTGGAGAAAGTTACAAGCCGTTTGACGGCAGCAAATCTCCATATTTCCCAGAAGGCTCGTTTAGTGGTTTTGCAAAGATTTAACCACTCTCTGTTTTTGTACCATTCGGCATTGAAGTACCTTTCTCTTTGCCCAAATAAGCTTTTATTTTCCCGTCTCAATGTCCCGACAACAAACCTCCATGCAGTCGGAACCAGCCTGTTTCGGTTCAACAATGGCTGCGGTTTTGACAGTCTCAGCGGCCGCAGAGCTGCTGCTTTGGGGTTCATCTGGCTGCGCTGGTTCTATGTTTGAAGGGCCAGGCTCCGGAGTTGCGGATGTCAGGGATGTGACATTCAAGTTGTTGAATTTCAGTTTAGTTTGACAGTATTTTGTTTTCTTATGCGCCGGTTCTTCTGACATGTTTGCAAGTGTATCTATCTAGGTTAACGGCTGACACACACAGAACAAAGTAACAAATAAACAAATCTAAGCTTTTTTATTGGTTGTAATGTACATGGATACATTTGAATGGTGTGACAATGTCCTATTTGATTTGATTAAAATGTACATATTCTTCCTGTTATGTCTGCCTGCTTTATTTTACCTAATGCAAAGTGACCTGCTCCATCAAAATCAGTTGCACATTTTGAGTTGTGTACACTGTTGGAAAGAGGAGATTCCTAGCTGATATCAGGATTGTTGTTGTACTCCAAATATTAAATGACTGTCACAGAGTCATCATTTTGAGGAAAAGGTCTTTAAAGTTTCCTCTTCTCTGGAATCCATCCATCTGATTGATTATTAGCGGAGCAAATTATCAAAGTAGTAACGGAGGGAAAATATTTTCGTTTGGATTACTGGTCTGGGGAAAGCTTGCGAGTGTGTGTGTGTGTTTGTGTATTTTTGCGTTTGTGCGTATTGTGTTTGTTTCCCGGGGAAAACACTCAGGAGAAACACCGGCTGTTGTTATGCCTGCTGTGACGTTAAGTTACTCCGTTCTCCGCTTGTAATTATGCCGTTACAAGCTTCAAAGTTGTATTTATCATCTGAATTTCCCAAAACAAGTTTAATATTCTAAAAGCCAAGACTTTGTTTAATTGAAATCAGATGAAAACAAACTGTAACGGACCCTGCCGTGTTATCTATGATTACTATACGCCTTACATTCATAATTTCAGCCGGAGGGAGGGGGGGCGGCGCTGTGGAAGAGCAGAGTGACGAGTGAGAGCTGTCATCTTCCCTTTACAAGCTTCAAAAATGCCTGTAGCTAATGAGATTGAATATAACAATCATACATAACAAAATATACACAGCTAGATCAGATTGCGTTCTTTTTAGATGCGACTTTAGAGTAGAGGGGAATTATTGAAACGGGATGTGTAGTGTTCCGCGGCATCCGCTGCTGCGAAAAATGTGGGGCAGGGCTGTAAAGTGTGGGGGGGGGGCAACGGCCTCCTGGCCCCCCTGCTTCCGGCGCCCTTGATCTCAGCCTTTCTCTCCTCACCCCTAGATTCCACCGGGTCCGTCTGCACCGCGGTTTTGGTCCGGCCTCCTCTTGCATCATACCCTACCGGGCGCGTTTCAGAAGCATTTCAGAAGCGGAGCATCTTGCCTGCCGGCTCGCAGTTTTTGTTGATTTGGGCATATTTCCTGGACAGGCTACTTTGTACAGACAAAGTTAATAATAATAATAATAATAATATTCCAGTTATAAACGACATGAATCAAAGATGTGTTGCTGTATTTTAGTGGTAAAAAAATGCATTCATCATCATAATTATTCTATATATATAATTTACACAGTGCCTGTAAACCGGAGGAGAACACTGGCATTTCTCCTCCTACTTGAAAGACTACGGAGGGATAGGGTCTGCAAAATTAGTTTGTGTGTGTTGTAGTGCCGTGAAAAGGGAGTCGGAGGCGGTGTATTAAAGAGCCTGTGACACGAGTTTCCCCCATCATCCAAACCCATCAATTTGAGTAAATATTGTCCCCTTGAAAACCGTTACTGAACTGATTTTGGATATTTGTACTTTGATAACCATTAATCTGCCCTTCAATGTTGACCATTTTCTGGATCTTCTCGGGGATTCTTCAAGTCCCGCCAAATTATGTGTGACGTCATTGCGGGCACAGCGCTCCAGCTGCACCGTTCAGGATCCCAGCATCTGCATGTAAACGCACGATGGCGCACTCAGCAGCAAGCTCAGACAGCGATGACAGTTTAATTTTGAACGTGTCTGAGAGCTCATATGAGGCTGAAAGATCGGTTTATGTTGTATCTGTTAGAAGTTTAGGAATTAGGTGCGTCAATATGGGCGATCATACGGTCATGTAGCCAGTGGTGGAATGGGACTAAAAATCATCCCGGGACTCTCGACCGGCCCACTTCGGTACCGCTAGTAAATTGTCAACGGGGGGAGTGGGGGATGACGTGCTAGTGACTCATCCGACCGGCCCACTTCGGTACCGGCCCATCGGGATTCGTCCCGATGAGCAGTCCGCCACTGCACCCAGCCCGCGTAAACTGTCAATGGGGGGAGCCTCGCTGCGGGGAAACGGTGGACCTAGTGTCCCGATCGGAGTGGGAATAATAATAATAATCCGTGCATTTTATCCATTAATTTCCCAACATTGTGGTAAAAAAAACACACGTTTAATCCATGTTGGTGTACTACAACTACAAAAAGCATCGGTTTGTTTTCTCATCAGGAAATGCAGACCGGCTCAAACAAACGATTTTTAATCATCATCCTCACGATCATTTAATGTATCATATGTTCGCCGAATTGACATGAAAGCACTAATAAATGTAGTTTCATCCACTTGAGTTTACAACTACAAAAATAATCGATTTGTTTTTATATCACATCCTACGGGAGGAAATTCAGCAGCTCTCACTACCGATTTGTAATCCTAATTTAATCATCATCTTCACCACGATCATTTATGTTTGCCGAATTGACATGAAAGCACTGACAAATATGAATATACTGTAGTCAACTTCATTACAACGTTATTAACGTGCCTAAACTCAGTAATTCACCATTTCTACGCATGACAGCACACTTTGTCCGTGTTTGGCTCTCTCATCGCACAGTGAAGCGTTCCCGCATTGACGTCACTTCCGGCTTCCCCCAAAACTTCAAAATGAGTCGAAGGAATTTCCCCGCGATGTTCGAAATTATTGATATTTATCGGAACGGTATCGCACCTTCTTTTTTAAGCTGACGGTTCGAGATTACTAGTAGCCCAATATTTCATTGCACAACAGTTGTTGGGATGCCGTCACAGGCTCTTTAAGAATTGACTTCCACACTTTATTATTCATTAAACTCTCGGAGGTTAATACATGAAATGCTCTGCATAACAAGCTAGCAGGAATGATTAGCTACAGCTCAGTGTTCCCACCAATGGGTCCGTGTGGCAACACAATACAAGAGGTGAATTATGGTCCAACTTGGTGTCACCACACAAGACCCCCAGAATTTACAAGTAAACAAAATCCGTATGGCGGGGAGGAACAACACGCCTACCCCCACGAGTCCTGCGCACCGGAGCCGGTACAGCGACTTCTGCCTGTGCGGCCCCCGTCAAAGGAGGGACCGGAACAACAGGTCCACACTCCCTGACAGGAATCAAAGCCGGAGGGCGGCCCCGTCTCGGCGGTCGAGCCAGCACCACCGGCCGGTCCACGTCCAAATGAGCAGCCTTCACCCGGTCAACCGAGACGTGATCCGCCTTGCCGCCCATGTCGACCACCAGGTGCTTGTCACCGTGTTCCAAGACCCGGAAAGGTCCATCGTAAGGGGGCTGCAGGGGGGCCTCTGTGTGCGTCGTGACGTATGAAGACGTGCCAAGCCGAGCGTAGCTCCGCGGGAACTTGAGACCTTGGCGCACCGTGCTGGGTAGTCGGAACTGGAGCGAAAGCCTCCGCTGCGTCTCGTAGGAAAACCCGCTGGGCCGTGGCAGACCAGGGAGCTGATGCATTCGGGAGGAAATCCCCTGGAACTCTCAACGGCTGACCGTAGACCATCTCCGCTGTAGAACACTGCAGATCTTCCTTAGGTGCGGTCCTCAGGCCCAGCATCACCCAGGGCAGCTTGTCGACCCAGTTACCGTCCGTAAGGCCGGTCTTGAGGGCCGCCTTCATGGAGCGATGGAAGCGCTCGCAGAGGCCGTTAGCCTGAGGGTGGTAAGCGGTAGTCCTGTGCAGCTTAACCCCCAAACCGCCTGCCACGGCGTTCCAGAGTTCGGAAGTGAACTGAGAGCCCCTGTCTGAGGAAATGTCTGACGGGGTGCCAAAACGACACACCCACGTTGCAATGAAGGCCCGGGCAACGTCAGCGGCCGACGTCGAAACGAGCGGGACAGGCTCCGGCCAACGGGTCGTCCTGTCGACCATGGTGAGGAGGTAGGAAAAGCCCTGAGAGGAGGGCAATGGACCAACCAGGCCGATGTTGACGTGGACAAACCTCCTCTCCTCCCTATATATTAGGGTTGTCTAGTTTCTTTGCGTTAATGCGTTAACGCAAAGTAAAATTAACGCCACTAATTATTTTAACGCGATTAACGCATGTGTATTTTTTGTCCTCGGCCGCCCCGTAGATTCAGAGCGCATCGAGTTTAAAATACCATCTACAAGCTGATGCTGACAGCCCCGCTCCTGCTGCCCGCTTGCGGCAGACCACACTTCCACGCTCACCGGCAGGCACCGACTGGCCATCGGGAGGACCGGGAGGGTGTGTGTATGTGTGGCGCGAGCGAGCGAGAGAGAGACCTTACGTGTATTGTTGTTGTTAGCATCTGGTGCTAGCTAGCTGCGCTAACGGATATAAGGAGCTGTTTCAATGAAAACAGAGGAGCGACATTTCGCCGACAACTGCGCCGAGCACTTGACTTTATGCAGGAAGCCAGACAGCGGGACATTGTACGAACAGTCAGCACACTCAGCACGGATAGTGCGCGCAACAGGCAGCTCCCGTTCGAGCATATGCCTTGAGTTACATATAGCTCCAACGATCCATCACAGTGTGTCTCCACACACACACACACACACACACACACACACACACACACACACACACACACACACACACACACACACACACACACACACACACACACACACACACACACACACACACACACACACACACACACACACACACACACACACACACACACACACACACACACACACACACACACACACACACACACACACACACACACACACACACACACACACACACACAGTATTGTATGAGAGGTTCCAGGTTGAATTGAGGTGGATATATGTAATGTTCAGAGGTTGTTATGTTTAATATTCATAAGAATAATTGTCATTGATCAAATGTGCATAAAGCATATTTGTCCACTCATATGTTGATAAGAGTATTAAAAACTTCTCAGGAACATTTAGAACAGATAAAAATGTGCGATTAATCGCGATTAACTATTTTAATCGACTGACAGCCCTAATATATAGTATAGTGTATAGTATAGTGATGTTGCTTGTTAACATCTAATAACCTTCTGAAGGACTGAGTAGTCCAGATCTGTCTCTTACTCTGGTCCAGTATAAAGCTTCCTTAAGGGGATCCAGACAGGCTGAACCAGAGTAAGACAGATCTGGACTCCTCAGTCCTTCAAAAGGTTAAGATGTTAACAAGCAACATTACTTATTTGTCAACTTTCACATTTCAATGTATTCCTGGCAAAGATTAGTCATCATTGTGAGAATTGCTTGCCACACATGGTGATTTAAGGAGATGTCTACATATCGAGAAAATATCCTTATACTCCAGAGGGTTAAGGAAAAGGGTAAGGCAATTGTATTTTAAGACAATGAAGGCAGCCTATATTGATATATTGTTTGATTTATTGATTATATTCAAAGGAAAATTTATATTTGGTCCCCTGAATCTGGAATAATGTACAATTTACAGCAAAGTCGAAAAATGTCAGGAACTTTTCATCTACAGATTGCTTTGGTCTGGCTTTACTCTTCACTGATTGGTTACAGACACTTTAAACTTAGTGGCTATGGAATTCAGAAGGAGGGGCTCATTATCGTTTTACGCCCGTTTTCCACGCGTTTTTACGTCCGTAACGCGCCGCAGACGGACCCGGTGGAATCTAGGGGTCACTCCTTCTGCTTGTAACATTACTGCGCCATTAAAGTACCCATTTGAACGTTATACCAGAGACTCCATTGGTCTCTTACTTTTAAAGCTTCTCTCCTGGGACACGAGAACAACGAATACTCTAATACATGTATCAGTTACGAAAGTAGGCTAAGTTAAAACCAAGCGGCAAACTCTGGGGAAGAGCCGGGACGCCAATACGGAAGTGCCACACACTGCAGTTCATCTAGTGGCCAGTAGGAGCAGTCTGCAGAAGGGAGCAATTTCCATAGACCTCCATGTTAAAATGCCCAACTTTACAGCAGAAATAAACATGTTTACATCGTGTTTCAAAAAACCATATTCTCTGTATAGTTAGATTCCCCCTTCATGACTACTGTGTGGGGGGTGCATTTTTTCTCAACTCATCTGTTTAATTAATATTAAGCCTTAAAGTTATGCATATATTAGGGCGTGGTCACATTGAGTGACAGCTCTGTCAAGTGACTGCTGCTGCTAGCTTCTTGTCTCTCTGTTAGCTGCTCCGTGAAGCTCTACAGGGACTCTGCCTGCTCAGTTCATCCAGGGAACACAACTTGAAGCCGGCCGTGGTTGTTTGTTCTTCATGCTTATATATCGGACTATTGTGACTCGCTCTGCGGTTGAAACAGACGGTGCATGAATGCGGTTTTTGCGGTAAGTGAAATTTGTGTACTTATTGATGTGTTTATGATTTGAATCAGCTACGTAATGAATGTTAAGGCTTGGGTTAGCGTGTAAGTGAGTGGTAGCTACATCGGTGCTAACGATGCTAATCGTAGTCTCCAAGTTAAAACCATAGACTGTATATATAAAGGTTCAAACGAAATAGACAAGTGTTAAGCGTTAAGTGGGATAATACTGTAGAACAAACGGCTTCTGTTTGAGGTGATAAAATAAGGTCATCCTTGTAACTTAGAGAGATATTTTATTATACGTAGGAACTGTACGCATCGCTAAGGTTAATTTAAATTGGATATGCTCAAGTATGTAGACAAGCTCATGTCGAAGTAGTGTATGTGAAATCAACCTCACAATAAGATGTGTGTATATTACAAATAATGTCATATTTCAAGATGATTAGGTTAGATATTACAATATGGTTGGTTGAGCTGGAGTTCATTATCGAGCTTACACGTTAACGTCACAGTCATCTGAAGAACGAACCCAAACCTTGTTGTTTTTATTAATTGTATTACCAAATGGGTATCAAATAAACAGTAAGCATTGGTAACACAACTTCCAAAGTTACAGTAAAATAAAAAGGACCCTGACTCGGACAATACACAATCCAACATGTTCAACAGAAGAGAATCAGTTATATTGTTTGTACACATGGTACTTTACACATATATCTGTTTGTTTAAGGTGTCCAGGTGATGCAGACAGGCTGGACCAGAGAGAGAGAGACAGAACTGGACTCCTCACAGCAGTGAACTTCAGCTCAGGTACAAAGACTCTATTTTTCATACTGTACAAAGAATCAAGAAAGATATTAGTTTAAATAAATGAAGTATTGACTTGAATACACTGACATTCCATTAAACAATACTAAATACTAGATCACCTACACATCAGTGAAATTGAGGGGTTTTTCCATGCAAAAGGTTACATTTAGATGTTAACAAGCAATATGATTGTGTGAAAATGAGACCTTGTGTCTCAATGAGATCTACACCTGTATAAATAAAGGCTAAAGAAATATGGTTTTGTCAGCTTTCTAATTTAATGTATTGAAGGCAAAGATATTTAACACATAGTGAGAACTGCTACTATTTATCTCTCAATACTGTCTGTAAAAAACGTGGTAAAAGTTATTCTTTCAGTGAGACAACAGAGCAAGCTTCTACAGTTGCACTACGTTTTGATAACAGTTCAATATTATTTTGATAACATATATTTCAATGTTGATGAACTTCATACTGTTCATTCATAATCTGATTGTCTTTGTAGCTCACTGTTGAAATAAAAAAAACATTACAATTACAAAATAATTATATCTACAGCCCCTCAACACACAAACACACCTCTTTCATAAATAACACACTTGTTCTGCAATAATAGGTTTTATGTTTCCTGTCATTTTTGTTAGGAAAGGACATGCCTGAAAGACACAACATGTTCTCCTTCTCTGAGGGTCAAAAAGAACATCCAAGAGGAACATTAAAAGCTGATGTTATGAGATTGTAAGACCAGTACAGGACATTCACTAAGAAACTACTTTTATTGTGAAAACACAGTCAGCTGATCGAATGCACCTATTTCCACATCTACTCTCCATCAGCTGATTATTTCTATTTGCCTCGCTTTATGAGCTTCACATCACTTGTGCCTTGAACCGCAGAGTTTGCAACGTCACAAATAAATGGGGCCAATCTTCAGTCAGATGTGAATGTGTAATCTAACATTTTCAGTAAGAATAATGGACAAAAGGAGAGCAAATACAATTTATTGAAATGTGAACCAAAACGTAATCAAACATGTTTTAAATAAAAAGCACATATTGTGACAGTTTACTTATTTAGGTTATTTGGGGTGCCAGTCAGGTCTCTCTCCTGACGTTTCAGATTTGGCTTGTCAGTCAGTTTTAGTAAGTCTGCACAAAGGTGTATACATCTCACTGTAAACACCCAACATTGAATGACATTATAAAATATAAGAAAGGACACAACTCAAAGTCATAATCACAAATAGCAAGTGTATTTTTGAATACCCCCCAAACAATCAAACCTTCCCACAGTTCAATGTTAAATCCAAAACGTTCCACTTCGGGTTTTCTTCAAAATAAATAAAACAGTCAATTTACCACGGGAGAATGTCAGTCAGTTTTAGCAATCCAGTCGGTTTTGAAAATCCAGTCGTGGTTTTCAAGGTGGTTGGGAGATGACCGGCTCCTTTCAGTTTTGAAAACAATAATCCGGGAACGTGAAGCGACAGAAGGGTATGATGACGGTGGATCAGACAAACGGTAACACGGACTTTAAACGACCTAACTGCTGGTTGCTAAACAGATGAGCGTGTTGCTCCGTCGATCTCTCTTGCTGCACACACCTTTCCCTTCCGGCTCCGTCTAACTAAATAGGGGGGAAAGGAAATGGAGGCGCAAACCAACAGCAAATCACTGGCTGGGTGGGCGTTACCGTGAGTGACTACCGGTCACATAAACACCGGTTGTTACATTATGGACAGAAGGTGTAAACCTATTAAATGTATAAGTAAACACATTTAGTCAAATAACGTGACAGACTAGGCCTGTGCAGTTGGTGTCAGCTTTGCCCAGCATGGGCTCCTCCATCAGGCCTGGTCCTCCTCGCTGAGGAAAGACCCTCAGTCCTCTCCAAACCAACAGACAGGACGTCCATCACACGGAGGTTTCTCCCTGAAGTCTCGGCAGCTCTCTGGACACCACGCTGTCTCAATCCGTCCATCACACGGAGGTTTCTCCCTGAAGTCTCTGCAGCTCTCTGGACACCACGCTGTCTCAATCCGTCCATCACACGGAGGTTTCTCCCTGAAGTCTCTGCAGCTCTCTGGACACCAGGCTGTCTCAATCCGTCCACACTGAATATGAGAGGGGGAAAATGAAAATAATAAATGCTTTAGACAATAAGAAACATAAAGTTGACAGCTGAGTTGCTCAGTTTTTTTAGATTGTCAATACTATTACTGTATAACTAATATCTCAGGTTAAGAGGCACATTCAAATAAAGATTGGTCTTTAAATACATTTTGTCTTTTGAAGTGTTTGTCTAAAGTCAAGGATCTAGAACTGGTACTTAGTTTTAATGATACAGTCTGGTTATTATGCTGTTTGGAGGAGGCCTCACAGGTAAGAGCACGAACTAGCTACCATCACATGTACCTTAGCTTGACTTAAATGTATTAAATGTATAGTTAAGTGATATCAAAACATAAATAACTAATGTCATGCAAACATATTAATATTTGCTTGATTCCAGTGTTGAATTTAGCACAAGCATTAAGGGGTTTTAAGATTCTGAAGTATGATGCTAAAAACTCAATAACTTAGATTATTATTTATAGTTTTGCTGAATAGTTTTATGTCCGCTTACCTTAGAAACGTAAAATGCGACGGCAGTGTGCAGATGGGGAGCATGTAGGGTTGCCAACTTCCAGAAATGGAGAAACGGGACATATGCATGTGTCCCGCGAAGATTTTCGGGTTTCTGGCGGATTTAGTTACTTTTTTTTGTTACTTTATTTCGGTTTTAGGGTTAGGGTTATGTTATTTAATTCTTTTGGGGGAGCCAGCCCCTAGGGTTCGAAAATGTTTTTGGGGGTCAAACCCCCCAAAACCCTCAAAATGCATAGAAAACTATGCATACCTATAACACAATACAAACACAATGGTCTTACTGCATTAGGCTACTACATCACATTGTACATCAGCATGTTCAAATCGGATAGGTGGGCACTAGGGACATCTGGGCACCTCGATGTAGCCTACAATTGGCTATTTTGTCCAAAATGTTAAAAAATAAAATATTTGAAAAATGGTATTAAGTAATGCAAAGTATACATGATGTGAACATGCACGGCCCATCATTATTAGACTTAATGTTATCCTTCAACCAACCATTTTCCCATCAATCAGCTGACTGACTCTCTCACACACACAGAAGACCCGAGACAGATCTCCACTCACGGGCTTTACCCAACTGTGTTTTTCTTCCCACTGTTTGTTGTAAGACATAAGTCTTTTCTTTTTAGAAGGGCCAGGGCCCAGAACCACATCCTCTCTCTCTTCTCCTCTTTCATTATCACCTCCTCCACCGGCAGCGCTCATTTTCCCACACGACTGAACAGGCTGACATGCCACACAAACAATGATGCCAGACACAGCCAGACACACTGCATTGTGCACAAACAGAAAAAAATTGTTTGCCCTACGGGACACGCCCCATTTGGCTCAAATACGGGGCGTCCCGGCTAATACGGGACGGTTGGCAACCCTAGGAGCATGTTAGCTTAGCTTGGTAGCTTCAGCTAGCTCTGGAACTTCCAGCTCGGTGGCAGCAGGTCCCGCCTCGGCTACGCCTCTTTGCCCTTATTTGGAGCAGGCTGGAGTTTAACTCTGACGTCACTGTCGAGCCGTTAGTGGCCGACTCCGCCTACTAAGGGCTTCTCGCAGACCCAGCGTCATGGGCAGGCCCCATGGGGCCGGGCCCGCCCATCCAGGATTTGGGCCCGCCCATTCCAGGATTTGGGCCCGCTGTTTTAATCAGGGCTGAATACCACATTTTTATTGTTTTATTATTATGTTTATTGTTTTTATTTGTAGGGCTTTGTCCTAATATTTATTTTTGTATTAGTTTAATATAATTTTTTTATTTTGCTAGGAAATTCTGAATGAAAGGCTGTGCGCAAGACTGGTTTTTCGCTGGGTTGAGTCGTGTGGGTTTTTGAGTGAGATGCGGCACAGCAGCCTGTCACTTAGTTTACTCTTGCTAGTGGTTCACGAAAGGAATCTGGCAACTCAGCGCCAGATGCAGGCACATTAGAAGAAACCAGTTAGGCCTACGTTACCAAAGAGCAAGCAAGTCAGCTGGCAATCAATTATATTTTGAAGAGAAATGTACTCTCAAGCCGGCTCTCTCACAAACTCCTGCTCTGTGCGCAAGCAGACCGCTGCACAGGCTCTCTGCCTCGCTCAATCTCTCTCTCTCCCTTTCTCTCCATGGCTCAACCTCACTCCACCTCTCCACCCTGTGTGCGCTCAAGTTTGCCTGCGTGCTTGCCCAAGTTGGCACAGCGTTACAAATGTGCCACAAAACCAACCAATGGATATAAGACCGTCAACAGCCTTATGGCAACCTAAAACCCCTCTCTTTCAACAATTCACGAGCGGCTTCTCGGCAACTCTGCAGAATCCTATGGGTGACGTCACGGACCATACGTCCATTTATATATACAGTCTATGGTTAAAACCGATACTCACATTGATCAGTTACTCCTCACGTGCTGCTTTCTCTCTGAGAACGGACTGACATTTTCTTTGTTTCCTCGTCACCGGCGCGCATTGCATCCTGGGATACAGTGGGCTGCGAGGAAGAAGACTCTTCAAATCCGGGAAAAGAAGAAGGCCGCATTCCAACCCGCCCCTCCCCCCTCTCTTCTGTCTGTCCGCAGAATCAGAAGTCCTTTATTGGTCCCACAGAGGGACATTAACATGGTTACAGCAACAGTGGAGATAGATGCTGCTCCCAGACCGTAGTGGAGGAATACAGGGGAGGACTCTCTGCAGTCTTCCCGGACTGAAGCACCAGGCTTCGGCTTCAATAACCCACTCTGAAATGAGGCAGACAGGCAGGCTGTTCCTTGGGAGGCCGCTGTGTTTCCTCAGGACTTTGTTATACAGCTAACTGGAGACAGACTGATCACTGCTGCTACTCCCGCTCTCTTCCGGACACACACAACGCTCGCTCACTCTCGCTCTACACATGCACGCGCCACACCTCCCTCTCTCTTTAAAAGGGATAGGCAACCCCACTCTGCACCACCCTGCTATTATTAGATAGAGAGAGAACAAAAAAACAAAACATGTTCCTAGCAGTTGGTCTATAACTGTTTATTTGTTTATTTGTGTGTATTTTTGTATAGATGTTGCAACTATACAGAGCTTTGGCAATACTGTATGTAAATATGGTCATGCTAATAAAGCTATGGAATAGAGAGAGATAGATTATCTATCTATCGATAGATAGCAAGGTTTCCGTGAGCCTGTAATTACCGGGTTTTAGCTGGTAACAACCAAAAATAATATTCACTCTTAATAGTTTGATCGGTGATCTCTATAAAGGCCGATCAGGAGAGCTGGATCTGATCGATATGGACATAAACGCATATTTACAACTGTTGACATGTTGTTTACTTGTAATGGTGGTGCATGTTGTTCTCTCTTCTGAGGCTGAACATATGTATACATTCTGGAAAACGTTAAGAAAGAGACCGGAGCTTCCCCGTGTTTTAGAATTTTCAAAACCTCAAATAGACAGTTTGTTACGCTCTCCGAGAGCTTACAGGAGTGAACCCACCACAATACTGAACACTATAGAGAGGAGACAGAGTTTATGAAGCAAAAAGGTTTATTATCCAAAAGAGGGATTAGATGATCCATAAAGTCCAGGGCCAGGGAGTGTCTCCAGAGGAGGAGCGGAGGTCCGAAGCCGGGGATCCGGAGCTGACGAGAGCAAGCAGGCTGGGGCAGGTGTGCGTGGAAGCACGGAGGAACACAGACTAGGGGGAGGTGGCTGGACGTGGCAGGCAGAGGAGTTGGCAGACGGATACTCAACAGAGAGAGCACAAGGTAAGGATAAACAGGAACACAGAGAGTTTGGTTTTGCTAATAGCTAAATATAACAAGACGTGTTACCAACGTGGTGAAACGACGAACCGGTGAATACTGGATGACGACAACAGGGTATATAAGCAGGTGTAGGTGAATCAGAGTGATGAGCAACAGCTGAGGAGGTGATTGGCAGGAATCGAAAGTAGGTCAGCCACGCCCAGCCAGGAAGACAGACAACAACACACACAAAACAAAGGGGAACAGAAGGAGGCAGACTGTATATCCTCACACAGTTTGTGTATCTGTGAGTATTTTTTTAAAAGCATCGATGAGGAACAAAGTGAGGGTTGATGTGTGACTGTTAAACTACAGTGTGTGTGTGTGTGTGTGTGTGTGTGTGTGTGTGTGTGTGTGTGTGTGTGTGTGTGTGTGTGTGTGTGTGTGTGTGTGTGTGTGTGTGTGTGTGTGTGTGTGTGTGTGTGTGTGTGTGTGTGTGTGTGTGTGTGTGTGTGTGTGTGTGTGTGTGTGTGATTCAGGTATAACATTTCATTAAGGTTATAATAATAATAATAATAATAATAATAATAATTGATGGATTAATGTCATTATGGTATTTGAGCTTGTTTCAGATTAACTATTCTATGAACCTTCTCATCTGAAGTTTTTTATTTATTTAAAAAAAATTCTACGTAGATTTAAACTGAAGACATCAAAACTATAAAAGAACACATATGGAATTATCTAGTAAACAAAAAAGTGTTAAAAAATCCAGAATATGATTTATATTTTTCTGGCTACTGCTACTTGCTACTGCTGTGGTGGCCATGCTGGCTAAGTGTGCCTTGAATTCTGAATAAATCACCAACAGTGTCACCAGCACCATGTATTGATCCTCTGAGCAGAGGTAACTCTGATGTATTGATCCTCTGAGTAGAGGTAACTCTGAAGTATTGATCCTCTGAGCAGAGGTAACTCTGATGTATTGATCCTCTGAGTAGAGGTAACTCTGAAGTATTGATCCTCTGAGCAGAGGTAACTCTGATGTATTGATCCTCTGAGTAGAGGTAACTCTGAAGTATTGATCCTCTGAGCAGAGGTAACTCTGATGTATTGATCCTCTGAGCAGAGGTAACTCTGATGTATTGATCCTCTGAGCAGAGGTAACTCTGATGTATTGATCCTCTGAGCAGAGGTAACTCTGAAGTATTGATCCTCTGAGCAGAGGTAACTCTGATGTATTGATCCTCTGAGCAGAGGTAACTCTGAAGTATTGATCCTCTGAGCAAAGGTAACTCTGATGTATTGATCCTCTGAGCAGAGGTAACTCTGAAGTATTGATCCTCTGAGCAGAGGTAACTCTGATGTATTGATCCTCTGAGTAGAGGTAACTCTGATGTATTGATCCTCTGAGTAGAGGTAACTCTGATGTATTGATCCTCTGAGTAGAGGTAACTCTGATGTATTGATCCTCTGAGCAGAGGTAACTCTGAAGTATTGATCCTCTGAGCAGAGGTAACTCTGAAGTATTGATCCTCTGAGCAGAGGTAACTCTGATGTATTGATCCTCTGAGTAGAGGTAACTCTGATGTATTGATCCTCTGAGTAGAGGTAACTCTGATGTATTGATCCTCTGAGCAAAGGTAACTCTGATGTATTGATCCTCTGAGCAGAGGTAACTCTGATGTATTGATCCTCTGAGTAGAGGTAACTCTGATGTATTGATCCTCTGAGTAGAGGTAACTCTGATGTATTGATCCTCTGAGCAGAGGTAACTCTGAAGTATTGATCCTCTGAGCAAAGGTAACTCTGATGTATTGATCCTCTGAGCAGAGGTAACTCTGATGTATTGATCCTCTGAGCAGAGGTAACTCTGATGTATTGATCCTCTGAGTAGAGGTAACTCTGATGTATTGATCCTCTGAGTAGAGGTAACTCTGATGTATTGATCCTCTGAGCAAAGGTAACTCTGATGTATTGATCCTCTGAGCAGAGGTAACTCTGAAGTATTGATCCTCTGAGCAGAAGTAACTCTGATGTATTGATCCTCTGAGCAGAGGTAACTCTGATGTATTGATCCTCTGAGCAGAGGTAACTCTGAAGTATTGATCCTCTGAGCAGAAGTAACTCTGATGTATTGATCCTCTGAGCAGAGGTAACTCTGATGTATTGATCCTCTGAGCAGAGGTAACTCTGATGTATTGATCCTCTGAGCAGAGGTAACTCTGAAGTATTGATCCTCTGAGCAGAGGTAACTCTGATGTATTGATCCTCTGAGCAGAGGTAACTCTGAAGTATTGATCCTCTGAGCAAAGGTAACTCTGATGTATTGATCCTCTGAGCAGAGGTAACTCTGAAGTATTGATCCTCTGAGCAGAGGTAACTCTGATGTATTGATCCTCTGAGTAGAGGTAACTCTGATGTATTGATCCTCTGAGTAGAGGTAACTCTGATGTATTGATCCTCTGAGTAGAGGTAACTCTGATGTATTGATCCTCTGAGCAGAGGTAACTCTGAAGTATTGATCCTCTGAGCAAAGGTAACTCTGATGTATTGATCCTCTGAGCAGAGGTAACTCTGATGTATTGATCCTCTGAGCAGAGGTAACTCTGATGTATTGATCCTCTGAGTAGAGGTAACTCTGATGTATTGATCCTCTGAGTAGAGGTAACTCTGATGTATTGATCCTCTGAGTAGAGGTAACTCTGATGTATTGATCCTCTGAGCAGAGGTAACTCTGAAGTATTGATCCTCTGAGTAGAGGTAACTCTGATGTATTGATCCTCTGAGCAGAGGTAACTCTGATGTATTGATCCTCTGAGCAGAGGTAACTCTGATGTATTGATCCTCTGAGTAGAGGTAACTCTGATGTATTGATCCTCTGAGCAGAGGTAACTCTGATGTATTGATCCTCTGAGCAGAGGTAACTCTGAAGTATTGATCCTCTGAGCAGAGGTAACTCTGAAGTATTGATCCTCTGAGCAAAGGTAACTCTGATGTATTGATCCTCTGAGCAAAGTTAACTCTGATGTATTGATCCTCTGAGCAGAGGTGTCTCTGATGTATTGATCCTCTGAGCAAAGGTAACTCTGAAGTATTGATCCTCTGAGCAAAGGTAACTCTGATGTATTGATCATCTGAGCAGAGGTAACTCTGATGTATTGATCCTCTGAGCAGAGGTAACTCTGATGTATTGATCCTCTGAGTAGAGGTAACTCTGAAGTATTGATCCTCTGAGCAGAGGTAACTCTGAAGTATTGATCCTCTGAGTAGAGGTAACTCTGATGTATTGATCCTCTGAGCAGAGGTAACTCTGATGTATTGATCCTCTGAGCAGAGGTAACTCTGATGTATTGATCCTCTAAGTAGAGGTAACTCTGATGTATTGATCCTCTGAGTAGAGGTAACTCTGAAGTATTGATCCTCTGAGCAGAGGTAACTCTGAAGTATTGATCCTCTGAGCAGAGGTAACTCTGATGTATTGATCCTCTGAGCAGAGGTAACTCTGATGTATTGATCCTCTGAGCAGAGGTAACTCTGATGTATTGATCCTCTGAGCAAAGGTAACTCTGATGTATTGATCCTCTGAGCAGAGGTAACTCTGAAGTATTGATCCTCTGAGCAGAGGTAACTCTGAAGTATTGATCCTCTGAGCAAAGGTAACTCTGATGTATTGATCCTCTGAGCAAAGGTAACTCTGATGTATTGATCCTCTGAGCAGAGGTAACTCTGATGTATTGATCCTCTGAGCAGAGGTGTCTCTGATGTATTGATCCTCTGAGCAAAGGTAACTCTGAAGTATTGATCCTCTGAGCAAAGGTAACTCTGATGTATTGATCCTCTGAGCAGAGGTAACTCTGATGTATTGATCCTCTGAGCAGAGGTAACTCTGATGTATTGATACTCTGAGCAGAGGTAACTCTGATGTATTGATCCTCTGAGCAGAGGTAACTCTGATGTATTGATCCTCTGAGCAGAGGTAACTCTGATGTATAATAATAATAATAATAATAATTTAAATTTATATAGCGCCTTTCACGAAACCCAAGGACGCTTTACAATGGGAAGTAACACAACAAAAGTAATAATAATCATACAGATACATAGGCTGAAGAAAACAAAACAGGAACAGGTTGCTGGGTACTGTGTATTAGTTGAGGCCAAAGGCCCGAGTGAACAGATGGTGTTTGAGGTGTTTTTTGAAGGTGTCCAGAGAGTCTGCATTCCTGATTGCAGAGGGGAGAGAATTCCAGAGGGTGGGGGCTGCGACACTGAAGGCTCTGTTGCCAAATGTTTTCAGCTTGGAGCGCTGGATGGAGAGCAGCCCTTTGTCAGAGGACCGCAGGTGAAGAGAGGGGGTGTAGGGCTGAAGGAGGTCAGAGATGTATGGAGGGGCTAGGGAGTGGAGAGATTTGTAGGTTAGCAGGAGGAGTTTGTACTGGATGCGTGACTTGACCGGGAGCCAGTGAAGGTGGATAAGAGTAGGGGTAATGTGTTGCCAGGGCTTAGTGTGGGTGAGGAGCCTGGCTGCAGAGTTCTGGACGTACTGGAGCCTGTCCAGGGCTTTGCTGGTGACCCCGAACAGAACTCCATTGCAGTAGTCCAGACGAGAGGAGCTGAAGGTATGAATTAATGTTTCTGCAACGGGGTCGGGGAGAGAGGGCCGGAGTCTGGAGATGTTTCGTAAGTGAAAGAAAGCGGTTTTGACAGTAGACCTGATGTGGGAGTTGAAGGTGAGGCTAGAGTCCAGAGTGACGCCCAGGCTGCGAACCTCAGGGGAAGGGTGGATGGAGCCGCCATCGATGGTGAGGAGCAGATCTCCAACCTTCCGGAGCAGTGTTTTTGGGGCCACAACCATGAGCTCTGTTTTGTTATTGTTGAGTTTTAGTAGATTTTTTGACATCCAGGCTTGGATGTCGCGGAGGCAGTTGACAAGTGACAGTGGGGGTAGCTGGGATGATGGATTGGTACTGATGTAGAGTTGGGTGTCGTCGGCATAGGAGTGGAAGTTGAGACCATGTCGGCGGATGATTTCACCAAGGGGGAGCATGTAGATGTTGAATAGAAGGGTGCCGAGCACCGAACCTTGCGGCACACCTTGGTTGACAGGGGCTGGGGGAGAGCTGGATTTTCCGATGGTCACAAACTGTTGCCTGTTGGAGAGGTAGGAATGGAACCAGGAGAGGGCTGTACCAGAGAGGCCAAGGTAGACGGATAGGCGGTTGAGTAGGATAGTGTGTGAGACTGTGTCAAATGCGGCGGAGATGTCCAGGAGGATGAGGATGCTGACGAGGCCTGAATCGGCGGCTATGAGGAGATCATTGGTTATTTTAATAAGGGCCGTCTCTGTGCTCTGGTTGGATCTGAAGCCTGATTGGAAGGGTTCGTAGAGCTCATGGTCGGACATATGATGGTGGAGTTGGGCAGCAACTGCTCTTTCCATGATCTTGCTAAGAAAAGGAAGGTTGGAGATCGGCCGGAAGTTGCTGGGGTCCTCGGGGTCGAGACCAGGTTTTTTGACGATGGGGGTGACAGCTGCTATCTTGAGGACGGCGGGAACCTTGCCTGATTCCAGGGAGGAGTTGATAATTTTAACAATGGTGGAGCAGAGGATGGGTAGGCAAGTTTTGACCAGGGCAACTCTGATGTATTGATCCTCTGAGCAGAGGTAACTCTGATGTATTGATCCTATGAGCAGAGGTGTCTCTTGCTCTTCCTCTCCCGGGGGGGTCCTCAGGAGAGCCAGTTTCATCATAGCGTTTGATGTTTTTTGCGACTGAACTTGAGGATACATTCAAAGTTCTTGAAATTTTCCAGATCGACTGGCCTTCATTTCTTAAAGTGATGATGGACGGTCGTTTCTCTTCACTGAGTTGAGTGGTTCTTGCCATAATATGGATTACAACAGTAGTCAAATAGGGCTTTCCACTGTGCACTAACCCTACCTCTGCACAACACAACTGATGCTCTCAAACACATTAAAAGTCATTCCACAAATGGACTCTTGACGAGGCCCACATGTTAATTGAAAACCATTCCAGGTGACGTCCTCATGAAGCTGACTGAGAGAAGCCCAGAGTGAGCAAAGCCGTCTTCAAGGCAAGGAGGCTACTTTGAAGAATCTAAAATAAAAATCATTTTCTGCATTTGTTAACACTTTTTTGTTAGCTAGATAATTCCATATGTGTTCTTTCATAGTTTTGATGTCTTCAGTATTAATCTACAAAATAGAAAATAATTAAAATAAACGAAAACCATTGAATGAGAAGGTGTTGTTGTGGCGATCCAGCACTCACAACAGGAAAGAATGAAACAGAGAGGAATCAATAAAACACAAACACAGATATAGCTGATAAAGTAATTATTATTTAGTTGTTGCAACAAACAAACAATAATGGGGAGTACATCACCTACTGCCACAGCAGCCAATCGCGGAACTGCCCCCAAGAACAGAAATATCTCATGTGCTTTATCCATGTAAAACACACACGAACATACACTTGAAACAGCATACGTGGCAGAGATGTTCCAACCTTATACAGTCATATATGTTGCATCCTCTGAGTTCTACATGATCCCAGATTTCATGACCTTATTTAGCAGCTACCACACATGCTAATATATACAAGCTACCACACATGCTAATATATACAACTGCTGGTGCAGAGTTTCAGCTGATTGCCTATAGATGGGCCAAATGAACAACACACCGTCCACTATACTGTAGCTTATACCATGTGACATTAATGAATATACCAGAAGTACGCTGAATAAACATTCTGCTATAACACTGTGTCCAAAGTTTTGACTGGTACTGTAGGTCTTAATGTATGCACAAATGTGTCTTTGATTGTGTATATATAGGTTTATACTTATTTGCACACATATTTTTATACATATTGTTTTTATATTCGGACTTTTTCTCCAAATGCTGACTTTTCTGAAATGCTAAATTTGTCAGAGAATCTCTGAAAATAAAACTGGGGACAGGGGGCATCCTCTTTTAATTAGAATCGGTTCTGATATGTCTTTGTTAGTTAACATTTCTGCTGTAGGATTTCACGTTTGCAGTCAGCCAAAGTAGCTTGTAAGTATGCTAACGGACAGAAAAAACACACGACCACATCGCTCAAAGTTTGGCCTGGAGTACGGACCGTTTATTGTATCTGCGCATGCTCATTAGCATCACCAGGTTTCAGGCACATTCTGATGATGTCATACACATGAACTGAAACATGACTTTGTTATTATACAAATATGCTCAACACTCCCACTCAAAGACATGTTGATAACTCTCTACAGTGGTACACAGAATCCAAATAAACAAAACCATTTTTATACCTGCAATTCACATTACTCTCCAAACAAATACCCTTTGAACTTGTCAAATTGTGCCTTTGTCAACTGCTTGGTTAGGACATCAGCTATGTGTCTCTTTTGGCTCATTTTGATCTCCCCCTCACTCTGTGTAAAGTTGATACCTAGGAAGTGTTTAAGTTCACCCAAATCTTTCATTTTAAACTTCCTCTTCAACATCTCTTTGACATCACTAAGTGAGCTGTTGGTCGCTATAAGTAGGTCATCTACCCATATCAACAGAATGACTCTTTCGTTCTCAGACTCTTCTGTAGACACAATGATCAGCATCATTTTGCACAAAGCCATTCTCTGTAAGATGATCATGCAGTAACTTGTTCCAGTTTCGCCCGGATTGCTTTAAACCATACAATGACTTGTTGAGTTTGCACACTAAGTGTTCCCCTGTTTTAGATTCTGCCTCAAAACCTTCGGGCTGTTCCATATATAACTCGCAGTCTATTGGTGCATGGAGATAAGCTGTTTTCACATCCATTTGGTGTAGGATAAGATCATCCTGTATAGCCGTCTGCATCAATTATTATTATTATTATATATTATTATTTGTATAATAACAAAGTCATGTTTCAGTTCATGTGTATGACATCATATTTGCTGTCGGTGAAAAAGTTTCCTTGTAATCAATTCCCTCTACTTGACTATAGCCTTTAGCTACATATCTGGCTTTCCTTCACTGCATATACCCAACGACCTCCCACTGCTTGCTTGCCCTTTGGCAGTGTGGTCAGACTGAAGCTCTCATTCTCTGTTAAAGAGTTTATCTCCTCTTTCATTGCATCAGCCCACATTTTGGATTTCTTAGAGCCTACAGCCTGCATGTATGTTTTGGGTACGTCACAAGCAACTCTGTAGAAATAATCTACATTTTCACCTTCATCATTACAATCAGCCTTACACTGATACTCCATTCAATATTCTGGAGCGTTTCTTTGTCTAGTGGGATAGCGTCGTGCACTCTCTCCCTGTTCTCTTTGAGTAACATCTGTCTGGACACAGTATGTGGGTCTAAAGCTCTTATCGATTGTCTTAAACTTTGCTGGGTCATTAATCATGTGTGTCGTGGCACCACAGTCGACCATAAGACCTCTCTTATTTCCTACTTGATTTTGACAGTCACTTATTTTGAAAAAGAATGATGCACCGGTATCATCCTCCGTGTCTCCGTCTGCCTTCTTCACCTGATCACGGCCCAGCCCTCTGCCTCGGCCCCTTCCTCGGTGTGGCGTGTCCCACCGTCGCTCCTCTCGCCTCGCTTGGATATCGTTAGGGCATGTCCTAGCCATATGCCCCATCTTTCCGCATGTGTAGCATTCAGTGTCGGCAAAGTCCATCTTCTTCCCTCTTCCACGTCCTCGTGTCCTCGCCCCGCTAGTCCTCATAACGCCATCCTCGTCCGCATTCATGTCACTCGTCCTATATTTGTCAGTGCTCTCATAGCTCTGCAGTTTAGCTTTGAATTCACCGAACGTTAGACGATCGTTGGTTTGAGTGACGTGCACGACAAATACATTGAATGAGTCCGGTAACCCCTTCACTACCATGGCAATCTGCAACCCGTCACTGATATTTTCTTCGGCCCTTCTCAAAGACGTGAATATAGTCTCCGCTCGAATAATATAATCAGTAACAGTCTCGTTGCTTGCTTTGTGGAGAGAAGACAGTTCACAGTACAGGCTCACGACTCGTGGTTTGTCCTTTCCTGCGTAGTGCTCTTGGAGTATTGCCAACGCTTTTCTTCCATCTTGTTTCGCGTCTCTCATTATGAGTGATAAACTCTTATTATCTAGACACTGCACTAATTCAGCATATGCTTCTGCATTCTTTGTTGCGTCTTCTTCAAGTGCTTGTTCGTCGTTGTAGTCTATCGCTGGCTCTTCCAGGATAACTTCACTGAGGCCGCGCAGTTCCATGGGCGCCAAAATCCTCGTCTCCCATAACTCAAAGTTTTTCTCGTCACCGTCGAATAACAACTGAAACCACCTTTAGCCTCCTTGACTGGGCCCGTAACCTGTTGCGTGAGACATTATATTCAGCAGAAGTCTTCACGTTTGCAGTCAACCAAAGTAGCTTGTAAGTATGCTAACGGACAGAAAAAACACACGACCACATCGCTCAGAGTTTGGCCTGGAGTACGGACCGTTTATTGTATCTACGCATGCTCATTAGCATCACCACGTTTCAGGCACATTCTGATGATGTCATACACATGAACTGAAACATGACTTTCTTATTATACAAATATGCTCAACACTCCCACTCAAAGACATGTTGATAACTCTCTACAGTGGTACACAGAATCCAAATCAACAAAACAAAACTTCTCAGACTCTTTTCTGTAGCTGCTCCTATCAGTTGAGGAGCTGCTCCTATCAGATGAGGAGCTGCTCCTATCAGTTGAGGAGCTGCTCCTATCAGTTGAGGAGCTGCTCCTATCTGTTGAGGAGGTGCTCCAATCAGTTGAGGAGTTGCTCCAATCAGTTGAGGAGGTGCTCCTATCAGTTGAGGTGTTGCTCCAATCAGTTGAGGAGTTTGTCCTATCAGATGAGGAGGTGCTCCTATCAGTTGAGGAGCTGCTCCTATCAGATGAGGAGCTGCTCCTATCTGTTGAGGAGCTGCTCCTATCAGTTGAGGTGTTGCTCCAATCAGTTGAGGAGTTTGTCCTATCAGATGAGGAGGTGCTCCTATCAGTTGAGGAGCTGCTCCTATCAGATGAGGAGCTGCTCCTATCTGTTGAGGAGCTGCTCCTATCAGTTGAGGAGGTGCTCCTATCAGTTGAGGAGGTGCTCCTATCAGTTGAGCAGTTGCTCCAATCAGTTGAGGAGGTGCTCCTATCAGTTGAGGAGCTGCTCCTATCAGATGAGGAGGTGCTCCTATCAGATGAGGAGTTGCTCCTATCAGTTGAGGAGGTGCTCCTATCAGTTGAGGAGCTGCTCCTATCAGTTGAGGAGCTGCTCCTATCAGTTGAGGAGGTGCTCCTATCAGATGAGGAGGTGCTCCTATCAGTTGAGGAGTTGCTCCTATCAGATGAGGAGGTGCTCCTATCAGTTGAGGAGCTGCTCCTATCAGTTGAGGAGCTGCTCCAATCAGTTGAGGAGTTTGTCCTATCAGATGAGGAGGTGCTCCTATCAGATGAGGAGCTGCTCCTATCAGATGAGGAGGTGCTCCTATCTGTTGAGGAGCTGCTCCTATCAGTTGAGGAGCTGCTCCTATCTGTTGAGGAGGTGCTCCAATCAGTTGAGGAGGTGCTCCAATCAGTTGAGGAGCTGCTCCAATCAGTTGAGGAGTTGCTCCAATCAGTTGAGGAGCTGCTCCTATCTGTTGAGGAGGTGCTCCAATCAGTTGAGGAGTTGCTCCAATCAGTTGAGGAGTTGCTCCAATCAGTTGAGGAGCTGCTCCAATCAGTTGAGGAGTTTGTCCTATCAGTTGAGGAGCTGCTCCTATCAGATGAGGAGGTGCTCCTATCTGTTGAGGAGCTGCTCCTATCAGTTGGGGAGCTGCTCCTATCTGTTGAGGAGGTGCTCCAATCAGTTGAGGAGTTGCTCCAATCAGTTGAGGAGGTGCTCCAATCAGTTGAGGAGTTGCTCCAATCAGTTGAGGAGTTTGTCCTATCAGATGAGGAGGTGCTCCTATTAGATGAGGAGCTGCTCCTATCAGATGAGGAGGTGCTCCTATCAGTTGAGGAGCTGCTCCTATCAGTTGAGGAGGTGCTCCTATCAGTTGAGGAGCTGCTCCTATCTGTTGAGGAGCTGCTCCTATCAGATGAGGAGGTGCTCCAATCAGATGAGGAGGTGCTCCTATCAGTTGAGGAGCTGCTCCTATCAGATGAGGAGGTGCTCCTATCAGTTGAGGAGCTGCTCCTATCAGTTGAGGAGGTGCTCCTATCAGTTGAGGAGCTGCTCCTATCTGTTGAGGAGCTGCTCCTATCAGATGAGGAGGTGCTCCTATCTGTTGAGGAGGTGCTCCAATCAGTTGAGGAGTTGCTCCAATCAGTTGAGGAAGTGCTCCAATCAGTTGAGGAGTTGCTCCAATCAGTTGAGGAGTTTGTCCTATCAGATGAGGAGCTGCTCCTATCAGTTGAGGAGCTGCTCCTATCAGTTGAGGAGCTGCTCCTATCTGTTGAGGAGCTGCTCCTATCAGATGAGGAGGTGCTCCTATCAGTTGAGGAGCTGCTCCTATCAGATGAGGAGCTGCTCCTATCAGATGAGGAGGTGCTCC